>NMRA01000736.1:102245-173843 GCA_002633005.1 Phoronis australis | reverse complement strand
TAAATGGACGCCATGCACAGTCCACCCCAAGAGCGTGCAGAGTGTGACCGTCAGGCGCCGGTTAGGTACATGTATAAGGTTTTGAAAATTAGAAGAACGACGTTGTAAATTTCTATTTGCGTGTACTTGTTGGTTTATGTAGATGAGGTTAATACTAAGAGGATATTTTGAATGGATTGTGTAATGGCGGCCGACATGGCAATGTTTTATGGATCGGAAACATTATTACCGTGACAAGCTTTCAGGAGTACTGTAAGTCTTCTGCATTTCGTCTCAATTCTCTGAAACATCATGTAAAGATCCATGGGGTGTCATTACCCAAACGCCTATTTCGCAACCTAAGGTAAAATTTGTGTATCACACCGGGAGAAATCTCAAAAAGGCGGAATTAATACTACACCGTAAACCTTGCTTCTTGCTTACCGAGATATTTGCTATATTAACTTGCAATGCATGTAGGGAAAGAAGTTAACACAGAAACAATCTTTCATATTTTGCCTCTTAAACTTGCATGCAATCTAAAATACTTAATGCAGTAAAATGTCAAATAATATTGGCTCAGGTCAGAACGATTATCCCTTAAATGGATTTGAACTGAACTCTCACAATCAAAAAAAGCCTGCTTGTCCGTCAACATGAAACGCAGAAAAGTTGCCGCGATTTTCATTATCCATGCCAAACGAAAATAGAATTCTGTCGGTAGATTGATACACTAGTTCGGTTGTAGATATAATATTCTTCAAAATGCCATCCCCCCGTAGCATTGTTGCATTGCAGCTCAGCGAACAAAGAACTTGGTGCGATTTCATGTACACTGTACATGTAACCCTCAAACAACCAAATAATTGCCAAAATTACGATTGGATGTCAGCACAATTGAACCACATTTGTGGAATCTGTAGTAAGTTTGATTTAAAAAATCTATTGTAATCTCGTGTCGAACAAAGGTAGGGAAGTGGTGGTTTGGGACTGAAAACTACATTTTCGTTTTGGCAACCTCTTTGGGGGTCTTGCTTCCTATTTTCGGAGGAAGTGAAAAGGCTAAACTATGAGACAGAACTGGGGTTGTTCGCACCGCTGTCGATATGAAATGGCTCAACGAACGTTTCATTATGTTCATAGAGTTGTTGACAGAGTAGATGAACTGGTGGCAAAATCTAATGACGTGTGCACGGCCAACCAACACCCGATGAACACTGTACGGGGCCTCTTTACATTACTCAGCATGGGATACGTTCCGTACTCTGTACTTCAAGTTCCTTCCTGGACTTCAAGCAAAACACGTGATCACATCAGGATCGAGATCGGTTCACCTTGTTAAAAAGCAAGATCTCGTGAGATTCCTCGAGTTATCGTAGTGCATTTTTAATGAGAGCAAGCGATTTTGGTTAGATTTTTCTCGCCGGGATACCTCTGTGGGACTATACTCAGCTTCACTTTCAAGTGTCGTTAGCCCACAGAACACACCCCAGACTCTTGTTGGGCTGAGCACCTGCGAGGCAATATTGAAGGTCACATTCCGAGATACCTGGGATGCGTAATCACTCGTAAGAGTTAAAAGATGTGCGACCACGCAATATGTCATGGGGATATCTAACTGAAACTTGCGTGGTTTCGACAATTTTTTTCGCAGGTGCAAAATTATCTTAAAACATCATGCAGAGCCTCGCCGAGAAATCTGTATTCAATTGATTATTTACAAAGGCAAATAAAGTTTTATTCACAGCAAATCAATGGTATCAACAAATGACCAAATTTTGTTTGACATATATTCACAGTGAAATCTCTTAAAACCATGCTACATTTTAGTTCATTTCGTGCAACGTTTGATCTTTGAAAAATAGAACACGTGATATTGTTTAATACCCCTCACTCAAAAATCGTTTCCTTTGAAAACATTGCATAACGCATACGTTGTGTACATGTAGTGTTTGAAAATTTCACATTAATCTAATCATCGGTTTCTGAAATATGATGTTTCAAAATTAGCCAAATTTACATTTTTACAATTTTAGGGGGGCTACACAACCTTAACGCTTGATTAGGTATATTAGATACCGACGGACCGCCATTATGCAGTTTTCACTTTCGTCAAAACCAGTTTGTCAGGCTGGTTTGCTTGGAAAAGCACTGTCAAGACCATAGGCGTTTGCGAGAGGGAGTGAGGGGGTGGAAGGGAGGGAGGGAGGGTGCGAGGAAGGGAGGGATGGATTTGGATAGATTATACAAGCGGTGAATATTTCCATAATTCCTAAGATTGGACGCTGCCACAGTAACGCCGTTTTAATTTCATTTATTATTTTGACGTAACAATGGAGATTTCATCTAGATCGGCGCTGGGATCTTCTTGTTCATGGGCGCACCCAGGGGTGGGGGGTCTCGAACGAGCCCCCCAATTTGGCAAATTGGGCAAAAAGGTCCGCCTCAGTGAAGCAAAAGGTCCGAGTAAACGAGACAAAAGTCCACAATGTCCACAGGAATTCGGCGCGGATGCACGGTTGGCAGGCACGAACTTAGCGGCCCGTTTTTTTGTCCTCGCTGAATTCCTTCAGTAAAAGGTCCCCGTATCGAAGAATTCGAGCTCCCCTATATTTTAGTCTGGGTGCATGCATGTTGTTCCCTAGGCACGCATTAGTTAACACTGCGCCAGCACTGAGCACGTCACCAAAGTCGACAGTCTCCTAAGCCTTTTTATGTGATCTGGATTTTGCCATCACATTAGTTTTTAATTAACTGTAAAATATGGTAATTCCCGTGCCCTGGCCTCCCAAAAATCAAAATCCTGGATCCGCCCCTGAGCATCCAGCGCCTCGCATTGTATATTCAGAAGGCTATGGCTTCAGGAGAAAAACTGCTCTCCGTGTAAATATTCTGAATATACGTTTGAATTTATGTATTTATGTATGAGTAGGCAAAGCCTACGATGTACAATAAACATTATTATTATCATTATTATTATTAGTAAATGTGATCACAGCAACTACATGTATACGAAGCTTTATGTAATACCTTATCTGGTAATATTTCAGTATTGTAAAAAACATGACGCGATATACGTGTATTTACATCACAGTGCAAACGAGGTTACTGGTGAGGGTAGCCGTTTTTTGTAATTTATATATTGTAGTTTGACTACTATTAATAACATTACTGTGAAATTTGACAAGCTTCAGGTAAGTCGTTTTCTACCTCGATATGAGTTACGTACTGGTTGCAGATTAATAATATATATCTTATAATTATTTTAATTTCTAAGATTTTCAATTGAAACGGATTTGTTATCATGAATTGATTATTTTTATAATGGCAGAAACGAAATCCTGTGTTGTTTTTTAGGGTGAATGAGATTTCTAGAAACACAATTTTAAATAGAAATGTTAAAGATGCCCCTCATTATCATTTACGATCTGAAAAAAATACAGAAATGTTAATAAGGTGACGTATAAGCACATGTAGGTGGAGATGTTTAGTGTTTCTTATAGTCTTGTGTTTAATTAATCATCCAGGTTCATTTCGTGAATCAATGTCACTACAACAAATAACAAAAATCACGAAATAACGCTCACAGTCCGACCCCAGAGTTTCCTTTGCCGTGATTGGGCATTGGTTGATAACCTGCATTTGATTTTGGACAAGTTGGCCAACCTTCAGGTGTCCTTGCTACTTTACACTCATTTCACTTACAATCTTATATCTTTTTGTTTGAAGGTTTCAGACATTACTTCTTGGGGGCATAAAATTCCATAACACATGCACAGAATTATCAGGAAATTTCCACTGAAGTATAAATTTAAATTTAAGTTTTGTTCATTTTTACAATATCTTGGAAACTAGGAGCTTAAACACAAGGTAAACCATTTCAGTACTTTTTAGTTTGTTTCGAAGCTTATAACTAATTCAAAACGAATCGACAACGTTTGAGCTGATATCGCAGCCACAACTTGTATGTGCGCCGGATGCTAAAATTTAAAAATTAACGCTCTGTTACAAGCCGATTTCCTTACATGTATGTGTTATTACTATATCGTTATCAAATGAAATTTACAAACACCACAAGAAAAATGTCTTCAGCAATAATATTGGATAATTAATAGACAAGGATTAAATTAAAGCCCCCATGTTGTTTTGCGGCCCAGACACAACGTGATCTCATGGACGTGTGTATTAAACCAGCAGGCATAGAATTAAAATTATTTATACCACAGTATTAGCGTCAAATGGCAAACGCAACCGTGTAATAACCCATTCAGTTATCTCACTAGTGAGATAACATCTTTGCGGGAAACCGAGGCCGGGTTCGAGTAGCCGACTTTACCACTACACCACTCAGTGGCTGACGTCATCGAACGTGAAAATAGAATACTAAATGAACACGCGCAACAATCGCATGCTCAGCAAAGGGCGTTGTACCGACATTCATACGCTATGAAATATAAGACGCATAATTTCCATCAAACGATATTTTAATTCAGTGAAATTTTATCTCGTGTTATCTCACTTGTAAATCACCGATCTCCAATTTGAATGCGGGTATCGTGTCGTCGGGATCCTTTGACTTGAGCATTATCTCAGTTACTAGTGGTAACGAACTTTAGCAGACGATATTTTCCCGGTCGAAGCTTAGCGTGATAAAATGTGTAGTAAGGTTCGCCCTCGTTCAAATACTTTTGCATATCACGAATCTCGATATTATAACCACTGGTACAAACACGTACGTTGTATAACCTACTGTATATGTACACGTACATGTAGAACCCTAGACAAGTGTACACTTTTGGCTAACGTCGGAACGTCATATCCTGGTAGTGGCTGAAAATCTTCCAGATATTATGCTTTATGCATTGTTCTCCAAACGCTGCCAAAAATGCCGGGAAACTTTTAAGACTGACCACGTGGGAACGGATAATAGTGGCCTCAAGATCGTCTACAGGACCAGAACACAAAGTTACTGTTGTTTAAAAGCATCACGTCTAATCCCATACACCGTAAACACGGCTTTTTACGAAGTAACAATGTTGCTCTATCCCACCAACTGCAAAGAAGTGCCCCCTACAGTTGGCGATAAGAGTCATTGATCCTACGTGATCAGCCCACAATGCTTTCTAAAAGTCCCCCATTATTTTTAATTTGATCAACTTTGGTGTTGAGGAGCTACCAAAATGAACTTTTGTGATTTTTATAAAAAAGAAAATTATATTAAAATGATAATGAAATGATAACTTGGAAAACTGTTACAGCGTTTTTGAGGTTCATCGCGACCATTGACTTCGGACGACCCAATCAACGGCATATACCAATAAAGTTCAAAACGAAGTAATTGCTGATTTCATAAAATACATATCTAGGTAAACTCTTTTTTATGTGGTATGTGGCTGAATTCATAGCTTTTTTGCTAATGTCCTTAACAGACGTATAGGCAAAGAAGCTTGNCTACTGCTACTGCTACTGCTACTGCTACTGCTACTGCTACTGCTACTGCTACTACTTTATTCACTATTACTACTACAACTACTACTAATGCTGTTACTGCTACTGCTACTGCTACTACCTCTAGTTTTACTACTGCTGTAGCTACTACGTCTACTTCCGTTGCTGCTACAGCTGCTGCTAATGCTTCTACTAAAGATACTGCTACTGTTTCCACTACTTCATTGCTACTATTTCTACTACTGGTACTACCACTGCTACTACTACTCTAACTACTAATAATGCTATTGCTATCGCTACTGGTATTAATTCTACTAATGCTGCTGCTGCTTCTACTACAACAACTACTACTGCTACTGTTACTACTACTTCTACGACTTCTACCACAACTGCTTTTAGCTCTGCTACAACTACATGTACTAGTATTGCTACTACTGTTACAGATTTTACTAGTTACATTGATATCTAAAATCTTCGAACTGTTTTCTGGCCCATGGTTGATTTGGCACATGCACTAAGCAATGCATCTAATTTGCACATTTTAGAACGCCGATAAACACCCCTACTTGTTCTTGAATACATTTTGTGTGATCAGACGTCAAAAAAAAAACACCTGTCGCGTCTAGAACTAAGCTCCTCCAAGCATAATACAGTGACTGAGGCACTCCTAGTCTTGGTGGCTAGCGCGGGTGTTTACCGGGGAACACCGGTAGCAGCTAGACTACATGTATGATCCGCTGGCTCAATTTAAAGTATATTGGCTATACGTGCATTGCTCACCAAAACATCTACTGACAGTGGTCTCATATCCTGAACCCCTCTAGGTGGACCTGGTCATGTTATGATGGTGAGGAGGGAGATTGCTGGAGTTGCGCGGACAGAACATGCGATGGAGTAGAAATTTTAAATTCCCACCCCCATGTAAATTCAGTTGTCTACCACAGTGACCTGGCCGCCCATTACGCTAGAGGACCAGAGAAATTAGGGCCCCCATTTGCAATCACAGGGGCTCGTAGAAAGTTCCAACGACAGGGGTTGATGAAAATTGTGATGTCGTCTAAATTAGGCCTATACTTAGAAGTGATTGAAATTTTCGTCGGGATCAGGGTGTGAGAGAATTGTAAAATTCGTGGTCAGGTCAATAGCACCGCCTAGGCATCTTATCGCTTAGGGTCACGGAAATCGCAACACGGCAGCGATTCAACACGCGCCGGTAAATGTCTATGACAACGAGACGCGTTTTGACTTGTCACACTTGACATACAGTATTAGCCATCCCCGCTGCCTTGTCAACACAGTGCGACACCTCCTGGTGCACAAGCCTGAAAATGTGATGAACATACTGGGCAGAATACTTCAAAAACATTGCGAAACTGACCCCAAATTTTCCTCCGCCAAAGATCAAGGCTCCGAATTAGTATACACGTTATGTCACAGTGAGAAGTCGAAGCATATTTACACCAAGCAGTCTTTTGAGGTGATATGCATGTATTTTGGATTTTATAAACGATAAAATGCCGAAAATTGCACCAATTTCTTCGGAAAGCGTTAGGAAAACGGCAGTCGATCGAAAGATTATCTTTACGGTATCCCAGCGTACGATGCAGGATTCTATTGCAAAAAATTGCTGGGTGTTAATTTATAAATGTGCAAGTAGAAAATTAGGTAAAGAAAATATATGCTGCAGACAGCCTCTTGAGTTGTCAGATGCATACTTTTTCGCTGGAATCAGGACCCTTGATACCTTAGACAAAAATGATTATCTTAATAAACTGTTGCCTCTGGCAAGTTACAGAAAATACCTCGGGTTATAACATCTGTTTACGTAGTGTATCAGAATCAAATTGATTTTTGTTCAAACCCTTTTAAATCCATAAAAGTTCTAGTCCACGAGAGCACCAGCCATCCAGCAGCAAGGTAAGGGTCGGACGATTTCCGCTAAATATGGCACATTGCTAATCCTTAGGGACCTGCATGTATAATCAGTGGTAAAATATTCCCTAATATTGTTGCGTTCTACCCGAGTTACAGGTATAACCACTGTATTGCGTTTAAGGAGAATGCCACCCTATGTGATTAGTCTTTTTTACCGTCTTAATCGGTCTATATCCACATAGCCTCTTATACGGTCGACTTCACCTTGCCGAGAGGTGTCGCGTTAACCTGTGAGGAAGGTGAGAAACGACGCAGCGACGTCAGTGATTCGTTTGCAGGTGAATGCCGCTATGTTGCGGTGCATCATTCCCGCTTGTACGAACTATGAACCTGTGAATAAAGAGGTTAAATCGTTTTTTCGACTCGAGAGCCCGAAATGCTTAGGAAGTGGCTCGCCGTAGTGAAGAATGAAAGGTACGCTGTTAATAGCAAGTATGAGGTCGTGAAACTTCTCCGTGTCTTTGGCCGGCTTTTCGTCGACAATCATTTCTCTGACGAATTCCGGTTTACCAAAGAACTATCCATATGTTCCGTTGCCTGTACAAGTTCACGGCGCCTCTCTAGTACGTCTATTTCTTGATCAGTGAATTCCGGTTCTGTGAAACCTAACAATCCGACACGTGAAGTCTTCGACGGATGAGCTCTTGACCATAAGTCGGGATTGGCGCCGGGCGAGTTGCCAAGTAGACGTTTATTATTCTACATTCTGTTTCAAAATGAATTATTCTCACCCTAACCAATGCTTATGTAAAACTGAAACAAAGTCTGTCTCATTAGATGCAATTTGTAATGCCTTTTCAGTATTCGTGAGTGCAAATGTTGAGAAGCAAGCAATGGCCACTGCGTTACAAGCTTTTGATACCGGCTAATTGACCGAGAACCGAGGCCGTGTGACCGCATGCTAATTCAGTGTTTGCGACAGAAAGCTGCTGTGAAACAATTACTCGATTTTATATGCTATGGTCGCATGTTAGGGGAATCTTTATTTTGAAATACAAATACATTATTCAAGTTAGGCCTACTGTAGGCTACAACCTTTGCCCTGATGGTCTGTGTAAGGGGAACCCGACTTCGCGGCCCTCGACAAGTACATGTAAGTAGATTTTCAGTTTCGTGGCTAATACACATAAACAATTACGTGCACATTATTTCTTTGGCTCACTATAATCTTTTCGTGACTGGAGGTTTAGTTTCCAACTCAAGCTGGTTTATGTTCGTGCCAGTCCCGGCGGCCGCGACGGGCCTGATCGGGTTCCGAGCCAATGGCCATGCATGTTACTCAGGAAACCAGCAGCATGCTGGTCCTGAATGACCAAGAACAGATAATACTGATTGAATTGGCTTGGTGATTGTCCGCTTTTTGCTCGTACTATGGCCAAAAACTTATGTAACTATAAATAAACGCTCTCCAATTAAGTTTACTTAAAATGTACAGTGGAATCACTATTTGGCAATTCATTTTGTGTTTTGTTTCTCAGTGTGTGCTCTATTAGATATACTTTTTGTAGTTAATGGACTCAACATGAGACAACAAAAAGTATATATACCAAGCTGTAATCAACAGTTTTCCTACATGAAACTTAATTCTTTCTGACGGAGATTTTATCACACGCACGCACGCACGCACGCACGCACGCACGCACGCACCCACGCACACACACACAGAAGAGGATCATGTGATGGCAAAAAAGTAACGCAAAATGAGATCCACGCTGTAACGACAGGAAGTGGTGGCGAAGTCCGACGGAATATATCATCTCTCATTAACTCCAGATCAGCTATAAAATCGTTCTTGTGTTTGGTTCTCATAATTGCAAATCCAAGTATCTCCTGCGGCACTTAAAAGTGGACATCCCAGGTGGTCATCTGGTTGTTTCTTACTCTTACATTTTAGATTCTGTTGCAGGGAGCACGCCTAAAATCAGGAAACTACAACATTTGCCTGAAAAAAGTTGAACTCTGAAGTTTCTAAACAGCTTTCTATAAATGAAAACAATTTGGTTATGGAAAAAAATCAATCCACTAATAAAATTAATGCAAACAAAAGAGAAGAAAAGGTCAAAATTCCAAAATACTACTACTAAGCACTTTATCAACTGGTCATGAACATGAGAACAAAAAAAAAACTTAAATAATGTACTGGTGATATTTAAAAATCTTGTTGTTGAAGAAAAAGAAGAATACTCCACTGTGTATGAAACGTGAATAAATCAGATTATTCAAGCGTAAAAATAAGTTCATCAGTTATGCGACTTATAGTCGTCTATACATGTATAGGCCAGAATCTTCTGCCTTTTCATCAAATTTGTGAAGCGCCACAATATTATAATTTTGGCTTGGTTTTATGCTGTCGTTTTGGTTTATATAACTCACATTGTTTATTAGACTGATGAAGCTGCTCAAAAGTAGTCCCATCCATTCATTTGTGGTTTTGGAGTATGGGTCTGATGTGTCTGTCAGCAACCAGCCTGGTGTTTAATGTAGCTAGATATTGTATGATAAGGCCGTGAAATTTTTGAGATAACGAGAACAATCGTCATTCCTATTGATCAGTCACTAAAAACCTGTGTTGAATGAGTAGCTCATAGTATGTATCGCTATGTGCGCACGGTGTCTAAAACATAGAGGTTCTCGAATTTTTTACCGTGTGGATCGTTTACTAACAAAAACAGGGTACTAAAAGAAATAAAATAAATTAATACGGGCTATGAATTGTAGATTCGTGCCTTTTCAGTGCACTTTTAATTCGTTTTCTCGGGCTTTTTGTTTCGCGATGGCGGACCTTTTTTCCCNCTCGAGCCCCCACTGGGTGCGCATATGTAATAGCACGCTCTGGCTCTGTTTCGTTAGGCTTCTGGGTTTCCTACCGTGTGATACATTCACACTGTCTGCTTATATGCCCCTCACCGCATAGTTCACTGTTTATTTCGCTTGGTATATGTTCATTTCACTCATTGCCTGATGGTGAGACATGCGCTCTCGAAGTATAGCTATTATTTTACATAGACATGTACTTTGTTTGTCTGTTATGCCTCTCGAGATTTGCTGCATGTCTGCTCACCCGAAGAAAGGAGATTGTTTCGACACTACGAGCGAGTCTGTATTAAGCTGTCAAATAGAAAGCCCAGTTGTGTTTTCAACGAAGTTTTCGTTAACGGAGGTTTGCTACCGAACTATACTAATTAAGCAACAATAAAACAGTAGCTCAAAATATTTCCTTTCTCTCTTTAATTTCTCTTTTGCACAAAGCTCAAGATAGTTCATGTGAAAAGTATAATACAGCAAACCGAGACAGGTATCATGTTATATTAAAACAAAACAAAGATTAAACAACCATAAGTACAATTCTCACATTTTTCGAGCGAACAAATGCCTTCTAAGCCTTTTCAGCACTCCAATTGCTCCAGGCGGTGTCAATCATACAGCCACACCAAGTAGGGGAAGCACTCTCGCTAAAGTTTAAACGACGATGTAGTCTCCCTGGAAACTGGAATGAGATTTTGCAGGAACGAATGTCACTCGAAACAGGCTGTGCATATCTTCTTGTTCACAATGTGTGAGGCGGGCATTTCTACATGCCGGAAATTGTGTACAGCTTCACATTAGTAGGTCCCCTTTATTGTATATACATGCACTCTTATCAACAATCACAACTAGTAGTGAAGGCGTGGCAAGCTGAATCCAGTTAGACAGCATTTTGCAGTCAGCAAAAAGACGTTTATTTTGCAACATGGTGAATGTAGTGGATGTGGTACACATACTGGGTCAATGTTGGTCATTTGTTTCCTTATGCGCATCACAGTATTGTCTTTTCCAAAAAATAGAACTTAAAGCGGTAGCAAAGCTACTGTGTTAACACTTTACAGAATCACCAACAAACACTAGGAAGAAAGAAACGTGAAGGGAATCTGCGAAATTAAACAGCTAATCAAATTGCAATGATAAAAACTTTCAAAAACAAACACCCAAAACTGTTAATCAAATGTGCAAACATACATCCAGGACGCTTACAAAACTGCAACGAATGAAAACAACAGTGGTCAGACATAAAAAATGCTAATTCTCGTGGCCACCTATTGACATTCGACGGTTTTATTTTCAATAAAAAGTTCACTCGGTTACAGCGAACCACGACACTGCAACGACTATTTTAGACAGGTCCCGGCAAGGATTTTGGGATATGGTTGTGGATAGCATAGTGGTCAGTGACAACCGATTTGTTGACGTAATTCCGGATTAACACTTGCTGCAAAAGTATGAAGTGAGCTGTTACCCGTGCACGTGCCCACATCTTGTCTGTGTTCATGTAGACGAGTACCGTGCCGGCGTGCAGTTGCCACATGGAATAGGCCTACTATAGACAACTTTGGTATGGTCCGGAGGGTCATCCTTGTCCTTTGCATGAACCAACAGCTGACGCAGAACTTGCACTGGCTTGAAGCCTCTGCCAATAGCAGTGCTGCAGTGGTAAAATTAGAGGTAGGAAGGCTAAGTATAAGCTCTCTCGCGATATCCCAGGCGACCGGCAGTGGCGCTGCGCACTACGACTCCGCTTCCGTCGTCTGCTCCCCTGTGCAATGAAGAAAATTACTTCATTTTTAAAGAAAATGGAGCCTGTGTGACGACGAAAAAACAGAAGCTGCTGGTAAGATGTAAATTTTAATCGAAGCCTCAGTGAACCACTCAGAAACTAATAATTCGACCTTTGTCAAACCTTAACTTAAGACGATTTCCATAGCAATCCCGTTATTATTGCCAACACGAAAAACGGATTTGGTCTTTTGTGCAATTGAAGACTATTTTAAATACAACAAATTTGTTACGAACCGATTACATAAACTATAAAACGTGTAATAAGCATTACAAAAAGAAGTAGATTTCTCGCGCAAACGCTGTGGACCACAAACGATTAGGTCTTTTAGTTTCAAAGTAGAAGTTAAATCGTGGTGGCGTAGTGGTAAAGCACGCGCGCTCTATCGTGGTTTGCGCAAATGCTTACAGACAAAATGTTGGACCCCCCTTGTGATATCCTAGATCCGCCACTGATACATATACACTCGACCCGTTCTCTTTCCTTCGGTCACCAATTGATATTTACATATAGGCGTCTTCATTTACGCTGTTGAACATACAACAGGGGTATCCAAAACGCGTTGTATAGCTTGTTCAATGTGTAGAACTTTGAACAAATAAAGACATTCGCCGACTGGTTGTGTATCTTTCCCTTATGTCTAAGGAACCTCGACACATTTACATGTACCTGTAAGCAGCATTTATATTGTTAAAAGGTTGTTTTCGTTACTGTTTCCATGCATGAGTTGCCCTAGAAAGCATTTTGTGGATTATCAAAATTTGTTCCGCTCGTTGTAATGGACCTTTGATAAAGCGAACAGGTAATTCAAATACTTTCTTCGGCACGCGTGCGCAACTTGATTTATTGTTGTAATTCAAAAATACCTGGCTTCCATGGCAACAACTCGTATTCGAGAAGCTTTGCAACTCCTCTACGTTTTTAGGGAGGGTCACTAACAGGGGCTGATCCAGGATTTTGAGTTGGGGGGCAGGGCAGAGTATTAGCCAAATGGAATATGGCAGAGTGTTAGCCTGAGGGACCATGGCATCCTTGCCCCTTAGATCCGCCACTGACTAGGTGAATATTGGTGCTTGTTTCTAACATGACTGCCATCAAACCTAAAATTTCTGATCTTAACTGTCAAAATTTTGGTTACAATATGCAATTTATCATAGGAACACCTTCTAAATTTCGACAAATAGCCACTCCATGTATTCTGGGCATGGTTGCATGCTTCTAAGCTGATTTTTTCTTCAAACATGATATCGCTGATTTTGGCTGGCAGGAAGCTTGTTTACTATGGCAACTATGCTGATTTCAGCTTCGCAACCTCTAAAGTTTCACAGGACGGTCAGTACCTTGAGTTTGGTTAGCTGCTTCTAGCATAGCTGTGCGATTGGCCGGCTGACTAAAAGGAAAATGTCACATCACGCGTTACAAGAGTAAAAACTGTTACAGTATCGAAATATAAAGGCATACACGTATGTAGAGATTGTAGTTTCGGATCATATTGTTTTACCCATTTTTCCCATAATGTAAAAATTGTTAACCGTACATGTATCAGAAGGCAGCGACTGATAAATAGTTCCTCTATGTTTCAAGGAAGGGGAAATACATTGGTGCAGCTCTTAGCAGTTGTTTTATTACACATTTGACCATTGTTTGGAAGAAATATGTGTCATGTGCTGAATAATTCATAATTCAATAACAAAAATCAATGGTGCGTACTCGATACATATACAAAACAGTGATCAATATAATCTATCACTTAACGTTTTACTCTCACTGCATAGCGCTCACATGCTACACTAGATTCGCTAGTTCAGGTAAGTTTATTAGCAAATTTGTATTTCCACGAGTGGCACTTATTTCTGTTGACAAGCAGTTATATTCATCGATTTATAAGGGGAAGCAAGAGATAAATCTAACTTAAAGTACTCGCCAATACACGTTTAGTCCATTTCCCACTCGGTAATGTCCCGAAAGCGTGTCCTCCGTTCGACTCGTAGAGTAGCTAATGAAAACATGTCAGTATATTGGGATTCTTTTTGATACAAATTCAATCATGAAATTACATTAAAAATATAATTTCTGCGAGATAAAATTATTAAAATGTATGCACCATTAAAGTTGTCATTTTTGATGTCAATTCATTTTGTCCTCAAATGCGTGTACTCAAAACGATGACCAAAACAGCTAAGATAAGGTTCGTTAGCCCACCCTTAAAGAATCACTAGAGTAGGAGGGTCCAATCTCCTTTAGTGTAAGGAGTGAGAGAGTATCAGCGCCCCCGCAGGTAGGCAGCTGTACAGGCTATCGCGTCAACCCCCTCGCCCACCTCGACACTACCTCAGCAAAATGACGGGAATATGTTTTACTTTGGTAACAAATCTTTCCCTCATAGCTACTGTAGAATTATACACATGTAAGCTGATATCAACTGAATTTCGGTACTTGATCATATAACTAAAATACATGTACTATACTCCTTCATCATTTCTCAAAAAAATTCACAGCAGCAAAACCAAATTAAATATACTTTTTTGACCTAATAATTTACAAGCATCCCATTGTTTTTTAATATACATGTCTTTAAAGTAAGGTAACGGAAATACAAGCTCCTAAAAAGCGATAATAAGTAACCGTTAAAACTTGTTGACACAGATACCAAAACAAGATTTAAATTTATACGTGTATCTCCGTCAAAACAAATAACAAAATTACGGAAATGTGTTGGCAGTTGTTTATGTTATTTTCAAATCAAATTCATTATTGAGAAAGTCATTTTTGACAGATTTGAGACCCCTGGGTTGGTAGAATATCGTGAAGAGGGGAGTTAGGGCCACTGTGCGGGTGAGAAATGGATTTGACTGAGAGGAAGGAAAATTGGAGACCGGTGAGCTCAGATCATTACCTGGGCCTCCAGACGCGCTATAGCTAAGGGCTTCGAGTTACAATGTACACTGTACAGTATTTTAACCGATAGGCTGATCAGGCTACTTCAAGTTTAGCAGCACCACTGAGCCAACTAGGAAACCATAGTGTCCCCTGGTAACACGTGTATACTCAAATAAGTTGGCCAGATATATCACATTCGAATTGGAATCCAAACACTTAAGATTCGTCGCACTTTTCGTCCGCGAATAATTCCGGTTCAAAGAGGCAAACTGGTAATTGAATACAGCTTTGTTGATCCGTGAGAATTGTCAGCGGTCAGGATAAGGCGAAACAAAGCACTGTGAGTAATCGAACGTTCATCGATAATTGTTAGACTCAGGTTCTATCAGTGCAACTGTTTGAAGATTAATCGATATTTTCTACACAGGATAGACAAGTTCTCGTAATTGAGAATTGTTTCTATTGCTTTAGTCTGCATCCCTGAAACTGAAACAAACGTGTTTTGAGACACTTTCTAAGATTATTTGCAACAAGGAAACGTCATCAGTGAAGTGCTCTGCTTACAAGGCCTCTCGGCACATTCACACCACCGTCACTCCACCTCGCGCAACGGCGTTTTAACCGAGCAGAACTAGTCGAAGTCGACTTCTGCAACACCCATATTGCCAAAGCAGAACGGTCAAACTCTGGCCTGCTGTTCAAACAGCTGTGCGATAGACACTGTTCATTGAATTCTTCCCGATCGCATTTGTGCGAGTGCTTTAACAATAGAAGTTTTATAAGCCAACCGCTCTCACAATTAAGAGCAACATTGTAACCTTTTTATTCGAAACTGGATGCGAAACGTTTGTGTATTGAACCTTTCCTGTTTGTCCGGGTATTACCAGCTCTGATACATGTTTTTATTATGGTAAACATAACAGCGTATACAATACAATGTCGTTGTTAAAATTGCAACATCGAGCACTTTGTTGTTATTAAAACGGTTCAAGCGTTAATGATATTTTGAAGGTACTTCCCAAGTTCATTGATACCAGGATTCGCAGTAGTAAATACGAGGGAAAATTTGAAACTAAAAATGTACATTTTTACCTAGTACTTACATGAACTTTATTTGGCCAGGCGTAATTTCGTTAACCGACAGGTCTGTAAATACGCTACCCTCAAAAAGCCTTTTCCCATTCGTTTTACCATTCTTCTAGGACAAGAACAAAACAACAAACTAATGCCATATATTGAATTGTTTTAGGCAGTTTCCAATATCTAGTTTTTCACTAATGCCTTCGTCAACGGGCAAATTGTCTTGGCACTGTTAAAGGGGAAGTTTTGATTAGCTTAGAAAATGCATGAGAAATTGGACGTTGTGAATTTTTTCCTAATTGAAAAGGTCCAGAAACTGCATAACGATTAAAAACGGCCGACTGACCTGACGACCGAGTGTAAACTGGAGGAAACCTTGATTGGCACCTGAATGATACCGTGCTCCGTTTGGGCAACCTACAAGTCCTACTAAAGCAAGCCTGTGGACGTGCAGCTAACGGTTGCGGACATTCCCGGAATCATTGTTCGAAAGTTAGTTCGTTCACACAGAACGAAGTCATTCATACAACAGAATAAGAATCAAGCAAAGTCTAAAGCGTTCACAAAGGCGTTTTTATGTACACAAACACAGTGATCGTGTGTAGACAATAAGATATTATATGTATGCTTCAGCAATTTTTCGTGGGTAGTGTGTTGAAGTAAAATCGATTTTCGTCTGAAACAAACACGATTTGGCTTTTATCATATCTTAATCTGTTTTCATAAACTGCTCTTACCACAAAAATAATTCAATTTTCTAAATGTAAGGCATTGTTGCGAAATCATTCAAATAGGTCTATGGGTTAGCGTTTGAGTGGTTGTGGGGATGCTACAATGTATTACTGAAGTAACTTCACTTGTGTTATGGGTGAAATTAACTTCGAAATTGACATTATAGGCGAGAAAAGGGAATATCTGAGAATCCCATGACAAAGCGCGGAGTTGAATCTGTGGCACCTCCGTTGTAGCTAAACACTTCGTTGGCGAAGTTATTACTTGGAAGACCACTCGATCACTGTTTTGGCGAAGTTACTACATGGGAGATCACTCGATCACTACATTTTAAGCACCGTGACAATTGTAATACGCTTAAAGTAACTGTCCCTGGTTTTATCGACTGTCTGATACAGAGACAACGGCGAGAATTAATAATACAGTACAGTTTCAAAATCACAAAGGATTTTGTTGTCTTATAGCACTGGTCAAAGCTATTACATGTAAATACCTCAACAAGTCTACACGTCTCTCATCCTGTAATAATCCCAAGATGCAATTTTCAGCTGTAGGATCGACAATTTCCCTGTAACTGGTCAATTCATTGGCGTGTTCTGACTGTCATTTCTCTCTGTCAAATTTAGCTTTACTTTTGGGATCAAANTTGTGGGCCTTCTGTTCGAAAAATCTATCGATGGATTAAAAGAAATATATGAAAAAACGAGAACACGCGATCTGTGGCCTGAGCCCCCACCCCACCCTCATCCGCTACCGGTCCTAGTTACTGAACTCAATATTTCCTCACGCTTCACGGTTTTGCTCTTTCATTTTGCTCGCCTATGTATGATGTTCGTGTATGTCAATTAATTGTTCCATCTCCCACCCCACTTTTCGGACACCACATTTTGCCGCGTCCGACTACAGGGATAAATACGTGTAAGTGAATAGAATGATGCCGCTTGCATTACACGTGATTGGTTAGCGCGATTCGAACAAACGTTCACAAGCGATGCAGTTATAAGCAGTTGTAACAGTGTCGCTGAGAGTCTGTGCTCAATCTAACAGACAAGTCCAGCATCCGAGAAAATACACGATTCTCTCTACAGATCTTGTCAACGAATGAAACACCGGTCACCAAAACTGCGTAACAATACAAAGGCACACACGTAACAATAGCCAGCCGGTCAAGCTATGCAAACGCCATATGTAACAACTTGGCTATAATACCGGCTAACTGAAAGAGACCAAATCACGTCGGCGAAAGATATACTGCCACCTATCAAGAAATAAACAACGTAATAAGTAAACGAAACAAATAAAACAACAAGTCATGACAACAATGCTGCGCGGTATGAACACCTCTCATATTCATAGGAAAAATGCAATGACCAGAACGTATGTACGCAGTTGGAAACACCAAATAACTTTTGTATAAAGTCTCAAATGTATACAGAAATCAAATTTGTAACAAATTATTGACTTTAGTTCCAGTATTAATTTAATGATTACTAAAATAAAAATTCTTTGTTACATGTTGGTTAAGAGTGTTGTCAAAGGAGTTGGAAAGTTGTGTGATCCGGACTGAATTCATGAATTCATCTGGCTATCTTTCATTGCTTCTATTCTATAAGCGGGGTTCTTTCGAGACAAGATTGGCATTACGGCGTTTTCCCGTTGCTCCCAAATCGATTCTATAGCCCAAAAAGTTGTGAAGATGACCCCTGCAGCCAATATCTTACACGACTGATTAACTCTTTTCTGGCATTTACGCGTGGATGGCCAGCTCCCGTTCGTTCGATACTTGCTCTAATCTCCAATAAGATCGTATATAGCCTGATCAAGAGCTGTGCTGTTAAAAATAAAAGTTAACTTATAACATATTTGAACATATACCAATAGCATTTCTGAAATCCTCGTCAAAGGCTGGCCATGTTTAGTTTTTGAATCGCCAAAATCGCCCAACTACAACCGAAGTTACCAAAATCTATTCTTTCCGAACGTACCAATTCGCTTCGTTTGACTGTGCTTACATGTGGTCTGTAACAAGCCTAGTAGATAATTGGCGTGCCTGTTGTCGTACCAGACAAAAGACTGTGCTTGGCAGTTAACAGAGAAGCTAGATGTTATCACGCCCTCACAACCCTCTACGTCTGGTAAATTCACTGAACGGGAAAACCCCGTCATGGAAGATAATGGCTGGGGTCTACGGGAACGAAGCCAAGATTCGTTTAAAATTCCCGACCGGGGATTGATTTGACTCATTTACACCGTTTTCCTTTATAGTTACTGTGAAACATGCCCAGCATTCCGAATTCAGCTGATAACTTTCTATTGGTTAAACACACGGGATAATTACCGGAGCCTAGACCAAAAGCGTGCGAGAGTAGTTTGAAGAAGTTAGTCGAGTGTTACGTGAACTGATTACGTCGCCGACATAAACCAAAGATTCTAAAAATGGAATATTTCTTGAAAAATTCAATTCTTTTACTGACTATTACACGGCACACAATAATACAGTGTATATGCCGGGGAGTACAGTAGATGTCTCTAGACATAAAACACAACGCATCAACTACTCATGGATCATAATTAGGCAAAGCAAAGTTCAACATTGCCACTACATGTAGCTTACACTGCTCTTTACAACACTGCACGAAAAACTGTGACGTCATTCACGTGTTTAGTGTGACGTCATGTTGACGTTTTAGACCAAGTTAAATAAAATCAAAATGCCAGAATTAAAAACGATAATAATGCCGAAATAGAAGTAGCGTTCATTAATTACTAAGCACCTTCTTATGGACCTGATCAATTTTAATCCTTCTGAACTCCCCGGGTGCATACCATGAGTGCAACCGCTGTCGCATCAAACGGATTAATCCAAACCCATAGTTTTATAAAATGAATCCAAACCCATAAATCTATAAAAAAATTCTAATGCTTAAGTGCCTCCGTGATTTCCTGAGTCGGAAAAAATCCAAGACCTACACATTTTTTTCAAACAATATGTGTGGGTTCAAATCGCGTCGTAATAGTGGCTGACACGTCATCAATAAACAATCGAATATATTACCTTTGAAAAATGAAACAATGGCAAATTTCGGAATATCATATCCAAGAAATGTCTGATGGGGGGTTCATAGAGGAAACTTTCAAAAACTTTGCTTTATAAACTTTTCTTCCAAACCATCTTTTGCACGAGGAGCTTTCAAAAAGAGCAATTTTGTTGTTTTTATGAAAAAGCTTAAAACTTGCATAAAACTGTTACGGATGTATTTTTCCTTTTTTTGCTAAAATTTTCCAAAAGACATGGTCACCTGAAGCAACTAATGCCAGATAGGTACGAAGTCAAAAATGTAATTCTAAAGGATTTTTACTTTCAGAAAGTATGTTCTTTTACTGGGTTACAATGCATAACGTTGTAGGTATTTGTTTAAAGACACCGACAAGTCGATAAGTTCCTACATAATCTTAGCAAAATTACTCGTTTTCTGAAAGTTATAGTCGCGCTTGTCGTGGTCTCCACGAAAAATGGGGAGTTCTGGGAAGTGCGTTGCGTGGCGAGAAAGCGTTCCGTAGACCACCTCTCTTCCGAGAACAGCAAGATCCCGCAAACTCCCGCGAGTGAAAGGCTCGGGAGCGGACTGAGCGATAGGTGGGTGAAGTACATGTAGTGTTAAACTGTTTTGTTTTCATAAGACAAAGACGAGCTAAGTTTATTGCGATCCACGGTAGGCAGCCGTGGCGTGCTTTTCGTACACGCAACAATCTCGTGAAAACGCGAGATTACGCAAAACTTCGAAAGATAACGCAATGCATTACAAGTGCGAGATCACTCTACCTGTCGTGGCTAAATTCTTACGTATGCGGAACGCAGCCCCGATAGTACGCTTATTGGTTTGATGTTAATCAAAGTGTCCAGCAGGATGTTCCTCTGTCACCAACCTTGTTTTCTATAATTATAAGTGACATACCCGTAGTTATTGATTTAAGGTAGGTGTATACACTGATCAAATCTCCAGGTTCCTAACTAAAATGAGTAAAAAGGGGGTTTTAACTAGTTAGACCTGACTCTGAAAGTGACAAAAATTAAAAAAAAACGTTTCTTTTGTAGTTCGTTTTTTAAAAAATCGTATTTTTTAATTTTCAAAAAATCCAATTTTACCTCGATTTTTTTTTCAAAATGCACAGGGATCATCATCAACTGTTTCCTTACGCAATATTCTACTTATCCATACCAAATATATGTACAAAATCATTATGATCTTGATTTTGTGGCATTTTTTGTGTGCGAGTTGGGGCAAGCACGCCACTTTTTGTCATTTGGTCACTTTCCGTCTAATAACTAAAAATCTGGTCCATTTATCAAAAAACCCTGGCACGCGATTTTATTTCAGTCCTAGAGGATTTCAAATTTGCAACTTTCGTAAAAATTGACTCACGTGTTGTGGAAAAATAGGCCCGAGAATCTTGTCACTATCCTGAA
Organism: Phoronis australis; assembly: GCA_002633005.1. Classification (NCBI taxonomy): domain Eukaryota; kingdom Metazoa; phylum Phoronida; family Phoronidae; genus Phoronis; species Phoronis australis. The sequence goes on along the minus strand of NMRA01000736.1, from coordinate 152,730 downwards.
ATCACGAGCCGAGAAAAACGGCTTTGAAGTTAAGCGGTCCATCGATTTGAGATCAAATTTCGTTCAGAATGCGTGGTCATTATGTTCCAATTTTTGTTGAAGTACTAGAAATAATGCTGATACTTACTTCATGTTTAGAAAATGTGACATACCTGTTTGTTTACAGCGTAATTTTAATCATTTTTTCGAAATTGTGAAGCACGACAGACGACCAAAACAAGTATGGCTGTCACGTGGGTGGAGCTTAGCGTTGATCTATTGTCTGCTGTACTGGTGTGCCGACCACACATTAAAACCATGTGTTGATTGTTTATACGATTCATCTGAACTCTCCACTCAGTATAGTAAAAGACACTCTATATGACACAGACCTATTTGTTAGTATTCCAATATTATCATCAACCAATATATGTGTTATATCAAATCGCCGCGTTACTGTCTATTGGCGACGAGGATAAAGAACTACTTTCATAGTAATGGTTCAACATTTTTACGTGCCTGTACCGAATGGACTTTGGGGTAAGAAAATATCACTTTCTGCGCAAATAGGTTCGCTTGGGTGAGATTCTCAAGTTACTAAAGTTTCTTATATTGCTTTCCTCTAGAATCGTATAATATCATGAGTTTTAATTCAGGGTTACGTTTGAATCTATGCACTAGAAAATTTTTGTTATTTTGAACACTGGGTCATTTCTTTGGGTTACGGCCAGTGGCAAGTTAAAAAATCCTCTTGGTTTGACAGCCTAGTTTCTCCACGGCGCGTTCCCAGCTCAGAAGCACGGTTTATCTGCGAAGACTCTACTCTGACGGCATGTAGTTGTTAATATGTCGCGCGCGCGGCTTGTCTTCACAGCGCGTGCATGCACTCTCACCGAATCGTGCAACACCACCCACGTCGACACTCAGCGTCCTCTCGCAAGACACCTGACCTTATATTACCGACTTCTCTTATACATGCACAATTTCTGCACTGACTCCTCAAGCTGAGTGCAGTGATGGCTTCGGTAGGACTTGGCGTACTTTGCAGATACACAAACAGGCTCAGGCTCGGAACAGGAGCTAGTTCACCATTTCACTACCAACGTCGACATGGTCAAAATAGAATTATTTTATTCTTGGTCTTGCTACAACGCCAATATCAGCTGGTACAGCACTCTCGATTGCCCGGTTACGCAATGCTTGTTGACAGGGTTAGATTAGAGCTAGTGTCCTTGTATATAAGCTCCGCCCCAGTTGTCAATCACTGAGCTGGTGAGCACTCAAGTCATACGACTTAGTGAGGTTTGGTCAAATAAAAAAACAACTTTGGATTTTCAGAATGATTTTATTTTTCTTCAGTATACTGTGCATCAAGAATTAAAGATTAGGATGACATAAAAATGTAAAAAACAGTCAAAATTATTTTTTTGTGTATCCACCTACCTTAAGCCTATGTGAAAATGGTATAGGTATTGAAGGCAATAACTTGTATTGCATAATTTATGAAGATGATTTAGTTTTTCAGGAAGTGAAGACTGCATTAACTTTAAAAAAGGCAAAAGTTGTACACTTCAGAAGAAAATGCCACTTAAGGAGTAAATAGGTTTCTAATTTTGGATTTAGATATAAGTATTTAGGGTTACCTTTCAATGAGAATTTAAATAAAGACAACGGCTCAGGTGCTGGCTGAATCCGCAGACAGAGCGGTAGACGCCCTTCTCGGTAAAAAAAAAGAAAAAAATAACAGCACGCTAACATGATCCATTTATGGAATCGTTTGATTGTGATGAATGAATATAGAACTGAAAAACGTTGATTATTAATAATATATGTAAACATAACTGGAGCTCATCTATCAAAGATATATTTTCAGAGATTCAAATGTTCCATGCATTTTCTTCAAAACATGTGATTGCTCTTTGATATTTTGTAATGCATGTTTTGAAACAGTGGACATGGTGTGGAGTGACGGTGCTGAAAACTATTTATTTCTTTCCCCTACATTGAGACCTGTGTTAGCACAGTTGTGGTCAGGAATTTTGACATAAGAGGTGGAATTAGTAAAGCTTTCGGGAACTCCATTAAATGAAAGATTATGCAAAGTAAGTAACCAAAATTTAATTGAAGACGAATTGCGTTTTATTTTCGTTTGTACCTGATATAATAGTTTAAAAACGGAGTTTCAAAGTGAACGTTCCCTTCTAGACTTAAATTAACTGGAAGTTCGTGTGAGGTTCTTGGTTAGAACACTACATGGACACAGGAGCTGCCTACTGTATATTATGTTTACGCGTTCTGGTGTTAATTGGTATTCAGGTGACTTATAAAGCCAACAGGCTGGGGATGTGTTGCGTGAAAATTTCATTTGTTTTTGCATTGTATTCTGCAATGCATCCACGTCACTATAATAAATAATAAATATATCCGTTCACGCTCCAAGAGACAACCTGTAATTCTCGAGTTAAGTGACAACAGTCGTGCTTGAAGAGCTTTAAAGTCAACTAGCTCACTCAGAGGTGCGTATTGACACGTCCAAACACCATTATTATATTCACGCCTAAACGTTCCATGTGATCAAAACATCAACAGTGAATTGTTTCTGTTCAGTTTGTCTGTCGCGAACGGTTATTTGAATTGTTAGTCTAGCTTGTGTGTTCGCATATACATTGTATTGCAACGCCAAACTGTGACGGTTAAAGCGCCAGTTACTACTTACTGGTAATTAATACTGCTGTGGTTAAAATTTGAATTCTCAAAAGATGCTACCAGATTGGCGAATGAAGGGCATACCTGTGCCTTCAAAGGTCGGAAAACATGATTACAAGTATCACCACTTTGCTTATTGTCCCGTTTCAGGTTTCCTAATGTGTTCTACGATATGCCCCTTCGCCGATGCCTTCGCTTTTCCAAAAGATGCCTCGTATTCTTGGTAGCAACATACTTTGTTTTTGTATTCAGGGGCCTCACAAGTGTACATCCAGACACACTCGAGGTACAATTTGATGATTATAACGCCCGCGATGTAGAACAGCCGAATTTCAATTCAGACAAAAGGCATCTCCCAAACGAGGTCTTGCTCACAACAAAGATAGCGCAGCATGTTGCTACCCCGAAGCAAACTGGAACACATGGTGCCCGAGTCTCCAATGATGCGTCTGGGAGAAGTATTCACCACGCAACGGACGATGCACGCGCAAGAGACGTAGTCGAAGACTTAGCAGGCAACGATCCTGGTCGTATATGGTACGACGACAAATATCCCTGGGATGACAGAATAATGGCCCAACTGCGATATAAGCCTCCTAGTGACTATTTGTCCAAGGCAAAAGTAAAAACAATCCTTGTTCCTTCTCATTTTCTTCAAGATAAGCCGACAGGACAGGAATATTTTATCAGGGACAAATGCTCAGTTAGTAAGTGTTCTCTGACTGGGGATATTACTCAGCGGAGGACAGCAGACGTTGTCCTAGATCGCGGTGTTGCATCGCGTTCAGTCCGAAATCGTGATCAAATTAAAATTTTATTCCAATTGGAGTCTCCGCATCATTCTTTTATGCGTTCCCGACCACATGACTATAACTGGACTGCAACTTATAGACGAGACTCAACTATTGTTGCGCCTTACGAAAAATTCGTTCTTTACCACAACACGATCACAAGTAAACCTCAAGAAAGGAATTATGCTCAACATAAAACGAAGAAGGTTGCATGGTTCGTATCAAATTGTGCAGCGAAAAACAACAGACTGGAATTCGCGAAACAGTTACAGCAACACATTTCTGTGGATATATATGGACACTGCGGAAACCTATCATGCACTAAACACACAAAAGAAGAAACCTGCTTCAAAATGCTGACGAGGGACTACAAGTTTTACCTCGCATTTGAAAATTCTAACTGTAAAGACTACATCACGGAGAAGTTGTACTGGAACGCCTTCCTGTAAGTGCTTGTCGAAATATTTGTTATTTCATCTGTCCATGTGTAGCTTAAAGATACCGTTAGAGATCATGATTATTAACATGGCAAAATCAAAGGTAAAACGAGTGCAGGTACATGTAGTCTGATGTCTTTTACGGTTCATCAGACGTGCACAGGTCTCATGGCTGGGTCCGTTGCACAAAATAACTGAGCTTAAACGCACAAGGGCCCTGTTATCCATCAACATGTTCTTCATGAAAGAACAGTTTTCAAGTCTGCCCATCTCTTTTAAGAAAATGGACAGGCCTGCCTATTTGTTGCCATGCACTGTACATGTATGTTTCAGGCAGGTGATGGTGCGATCCAGTGGGTTGCTTCTTATGCCTGTGGGAAGCTGGGGGAGACTTTAGCAGGGGGTTAGGGGTGCGACGTCAGTCCCACACTCAGGACGCACTGGGTACCCATACAGTATGCCCGGTGACGTGTTGTGCCTGCACAAAATAAGGAAATCTAGGGTGGATTGTCACTTTTGTGGCAAAGAAGCATGTGGGACGTCCAATGTATGCTGAGTTATAAGTGTTTCGTGCCCCGGCGATTTCGAAAAGGTCTGGTAAATTTCACTGTCCCAAAGATGACACCTTTTCCGAAAAAGTACACGCCAAATTTAGTCTTAAAAAGCTATAAATTGGACAATTTGGTGCTATTAAAGAAATTCTTTTAGTGAATATTTTTTCGTAACCCGACTATAGAAAGAACTTTTTCCGTCATTGAATATGAAACTGACGTTTTTCGTACCCTTGAACTAGGATTTGAACGTGTTTTGTGTCTTATTTCCGAGAGATTTGAAATCAACATGACAAAACAAACTCAACGATTTACGTACCTAGTAAACGTTCGGCCTTCACTCTGAGGCCTTTCTCAAACTAATGATGATGCGAGCACCTGGGAAATGTGACGTCATCCTGCGTGGGGACGTATGACGGACGTCTCTGGACGTTAGTCTGCTTCAAGCTTATCACTGGGTTGTATATGTACATGCATATGTTTGATTGAACGCATTTTCTAATGTCTTTATTCATGGAGGAGCCTTGTTTATTAATGAAGAAAGCTTGTGACATTAAAAAGCAAGGCTCCTGTATCACGTCACAAGTCCCAGCCTCTCAAGTAATCATTAGGTTGAGAAAGGCCTCAGAGTGAAGGCCGAACATTTACTAGTACGTAAATCGTTGAATGTGTACTAAGAACTTTACTCCAATTATTATGTATCCAGTTAAATGAATCTGATTCATCAAAGGTGGTTTCATCACTTGAATGTGAACAAACGAGCGGCCTGCAATGAACTTAGTGGCCACCGAACGGGGAGGTGCGACTTAAAAAGTTCATTGGTAACCATCAGGATAGAATGGGAACTTTGTATTCACCACGTGGAAATAATGACTGAACGGTCCTCTTTTTACCTGAATAGATTGAGAACATAAAGCAGATCAACAGCAAGGGTGCGTCATTGGACTCAAGGTTCCACATGACTATCTAAATGCAATCATTTCAAGGATCGTTTTCGCGCGCATGTGCCACCTAGTGAATTTTAAGTTGCCCAGAGATGGCGTGGGACTGCAATTAGAATTGACCACGAGCAGAGCAATTAATGGAAGCCATAGGAGTACAAAAATATATATCGTTACCCGCGGCACATGTTTGGGGAATACTGCCTTCTTAAACCGAGAAATTTTACTTGTGAGAACAATCACTCGACTAACACTCCACCCTTCACTCATGTTTAAAGAACTCAGAATTCCAACATGGAACTGGCTTTCATTTGCTTTCGCGTATGGAAGGAACACAACGCCTACCCTTAAAATTCGGTTACTTTCTCTTGTAGACAAATGTTTCTGTAATTAGCCGGGCAAGGCCCAGCACTGGAAGCAAGGTATCTCTCTCTCTCTCTCTCAAAAGAATAATTGTTCAAGCTTTTGACTTTCTATTTTGATCAATTTGTACAGTACTCAGAACTTACATTCGTCAAAATTGTTCGTGTTTACCTTGTAAATGCAACTGAAGCACAATGTTATTCCTTACAGAAATGACGTCATTCCCGTTGTCATGGGAGCCCGTCCTTCCGATTACAAGCAAGCTGCACCTTACCACTCGGTCATTCATGTTGAAGACTTCAACACTGTAGAAGAGCTGGCAGGCTACCTGAATTATCTGGACAAAAATGACGACGAGTACAACTCGTACTTCGAATGGAAGGGGACGGGAGAATTCATAAATACGAAGTTTCTGTGCCGGGTCTGTGCAATGGCCCATGCGGCAGACGCAGAAAAGCATGTCGAGAGTTTAGACAACTCGTACGCCTGGTGGAAGGGTGCTAACATTTGCGCTAAAGGAAAGTGGTGGAACGAATCCAGATACAACTGAAAACAAAAGATTGTACCGGGGATTATTTGTATGTTTATGTTCTTCCAAATACGTGCAAATCATAACTCGCCAACAAATTGTACGAATACGTTGGGGGTAATTGACTTAGTTATATATGGGTTTATAGTTAGAACAGCTCAGTTGGTTCACAGTATTATAATTCAAATTTTCAAATTGGTACAACTGATTTATTACCGTTGAAAGTGTACCTTTTGATAGAATTAGCTTTCATTTCACTCGTCCTGTGGGGCTTATGGTTATGCAGGAGCTTAGAAAATTATGATCCAATTTTGTCCCACTTCAGAACATCTTAGCAATGGCTGATCGGATTCACGTAAAACGTCCAGAAACGGCTTGATACATTGATTCCAAAAGCAACTAGCGATTGTTTTAAAATATTCTACTTTTGTATAAAGGGCTATCTAAAATGTTGCTTATTAATAAATGTTTTTTAAAGTTGCGTAAAACGAAAACGAAATGAGAACTTAGAAAAGAAAACCGTAACAGAGTTTTAGATTTATCTTTAACATTTACGTGAATATCATACAGAATTTTGCTGTGTTAATAGTCTTCTTGTATTGCTATGGACGAAGCCTTGTTTTTTGTCAAATTTTATTAAAAAGCAAGGTCACCTGACTTAGTGGCAAATTGGTATAAAGTCAAAATTCAAATTTTACATTTACATAATCTCTACTTTAATAAAACATGTAAAACATGTACTTTTCCCGAGTAAAATTCTATAATTTTGTAGATTTTTGGCTGAATGTGCATGTATAGTTTTGTCGATAAGGTCCTACATTACCTTTAATTGTTCATTGATCACTAAAATGAACCCCCCTCCCTCAGTGCGTGACCATTCGGTGAAACATTGCTTGTGCTGCATTACAGAGCTGCCTGGTATTACAGAACATGATTTTCATTTAGTACAAAGAGCTCAATTATCAGAAGGGTGCAAAAAGTACCGTATTTAGAATTAGGTGTAGCGTTAGTGTTAGTCAGGGGCGAATCCAGAATTTTGANGGGGGGCAGGGCACAGTATTAGCCAGGATTTTGCCCGTTAGACATTCGTACCCCCGAAGTGCCAAATGGAATATGGGATAATTTTAGGGGGCTATGGTTCCTCCCTTTAAATCCGCCACTGTTATTGGTTAGACATCTGTTAGAACTTCCTAAATCTGCTGCCACATGCCTGATAGTAAACACAGCAGAGTTGGATTTGAGACTTTCGCTTCTTAAACTGGACTAGAGTCCTATTTTTGGGTGGATCTTGCGCATTGGATAACATTGGTTTTGTCGGTTGAATGCGTGTTATTAATTGACTGTGGCATAAGAAGGTTAAAAGCCTTCCTAGGCAACGGAGTCAAACGTTGACGAGGGTCTCTTTGTTAGAATTATTAAAAACACAGGTTATATTGATCTAAGGTGAAATATTTATAAACCGTTCTTCTTTAGCTGACACGAAACCAACAACTATTTGTACGTATTTGAATTCCTGGCACATTTTTCCTACATGGTAGACCGTATTTTTTAAGATGCATTGCTGTGAACTAGAGTTAATCGTAAATTTATCTTCGCTGCGTTGGAGGGGGCAAAATAAAACCCTTTTATCGGATATTCATCTATAAATACACTGCCCCGATCTCAGACGTAGACAACAATAAAACGCCTACATTTGAAATCAATATATTGCTTCTTGATCTTCCACGACTCGTTTGTTCAAAGAACGACATCTTCTTAGAAGACTTGATAGCACAATTAGTTATTGTATCACAGCGCGCTCTCTTTTATCAATTTAGGTACATGTAGCTCCTCAACAATGAAAAGACTTGTGTTGAAAAGCAGGAATCAATACATCGATGTTGAATCTGTGCGTTCTATTGCCTGTGTTCACGGTCGTACAGTTTCTTAATGGATTAAACTGCAATCACAAAGATTTATTTCACCGACTGACTTAAATATACTGTATTAAATATGCGTTCTATGGTCTGTGTTCACTATCGGACAGTTGCTTAATTGATTAAACAGCAATCGCAAGGTTTTGTTTCACCGACTGACTTGAATACAACGAACCCAAGGTCAAATCGGACACTAAACATGTCCGCATTTGGTTAACTTCCGAACTTAATATCTCGAATCCCAATAAAACTTTAAGATAATATACTTGATACATTGTTCCCTAAAACACCGCAAGGCGTTGTCTGTAAAATGCTCCACTTTAGCAAGAAGGGATATCAAAAAGAACTTTTACGATTTTCATGAAAACATTCAAAAACTGCATAAAAGGGAAACAAAATTGATGATTTAAACGGTAGCAGCGTTTTTGATATTTCACCTTGGACATTCTTATTAATTAAAAGTTGGCCATGCAGTTGAAACCATTGTTTTTCTATCAATGAATCCTCCTTTTTGCTAAATTTAAAAAGACATAGTCGCGTGATCCAATCAACGACAGATTGGTATAACAGTCGAAATCTATTTTTTGTTTATTTTATTATTTATTATCATCGATAAACAAGTACAAATGCAAACAAACTAACAAATAAGTACACCCATTCATTCGCGCATGCTCACCTCAGGAAAGACCATTCTCGTATCTCGTATAAAGTAAGTAACTTCTACATGGAGTTAACGCCAACAATAACATTTTCCCATTTCGTGGAGAAGCTGTCATATACAAAAATTTATATGCAATTAATTTTTCAGCATTACAGTACTCATGATTATATGTTATAAACTTATGAAAATTAGGTATATTTTTGTGACATCTCTCCTTGTGAATATACTATTTGGCTAATAAAAGCAAAATGTTAAATAGAAAATCATATGTCTCATAAAGCCCATTATTCAAGAATGACACGTTCCTAAGGTAGACACTTGGGAAGCTGAATGAGACACCATTGAAGTAGTTTTCTGAATTCCTTCCAAACATCTTTTACAAGACGACATTCCCAAAAAAGTGTAACAGCGTTTCTGGAGCTTTATTACATAAAGGAATATAAATAAGAATCCCAGACAAGGATTTTGACTAAAAACTAATTGTTGAAATAATCCTGTGTAGTATTCTAAATAGGAACCATCTAATGTTGGGATCCTTGGGGATTTCAATCTAAACTATCTCCTTACTCTATTTCTCATTTACTCTGACTGGTTTTCTTAACGTCGTTAAAGACTGAACAAATATGTCTACAACCCTTCAAATCTTTCTGTAAGTTAGTAATCGCTAAGGGCATGCAAGGAGAATAGTCGTTAACACTTTTAAATCTATTTTGAAATAGATTTTTTGAAACCTTTTTAGAACAGCAACAACACCATGCGCGCATTTATCATAAATGGGAGGGAGATTAGAAACTCTGGTAACCACAGAGTTTTTCCGTCGCACGTATTTCAAAATCGTATTTTTTATTTTCTCTGAAAATTTCCTTACATGTGAATATCGATTACTGTGTACTGGACGTTGCGAGAGGGTGCTTTCGTCAGGCATTGTTTAAAATATATTTTTGACGACCTTTCGCGTTCCAATGTCTCTTAAAAAGAATTGAGGATCCAGACTCTCTGCTACAAAACGACATTGTGCATATTACAAAATTATTTTCATTAAGCAGTATCAGGAGGAAAATGGAGACGGACTGAAAAAATCTCTACTTGAGCTACTGCCATGCGGCAATTAATGAAAAATCTCAATACTAAGACAACATACATGTACGCCATGTAATTAATCTCAACTTGTAGACCTACCTATCTGAGATTAGAAACGCAAAGAACTGCACAATTGTTGCTGCGTAAGAATGCATTCAACTAACCTGGACCTTGCAGGCTCGTCATTGGATTCGCCCACTGCAATACTACTGAAGTAGATTGGTTTCGTGACCTGGCGATAGATAGAGCTACTAGTTTGAGACTGTGACCATTCACTCAGCACCATGAAGTTTCCCACAATGGCCAACAGGTCTCTCACCAAGTTCTAATCGTCACGCGGAGCGCCAAGTGGGATCATTCTGCTGATGATGGCATTGTCAGCTTGCACGTAAGAAAGCCACCAATATGGCTCCAAATCTTTGCCAGACAATAGCTACTTGAGAAATACTCAAGAAAAACACATGTACACTAACCTGCAACGGTCACTTCCAAACGGTCTACATGTACATTGTATATGTACATTGTACGCTGAAAACCTTTCCGCATCGAAGGATTTGCTTCAAGGTGATGTGTTGAAGTTGTTTGTAGCCGGACATAATTTCGTTTCCCATTTTGTCTAACTTTCTGCATTCACTGTACTTGCAATTCCCACTTTCTAAAAACAAACACAAACACCTGCACACAGTATTGGTGAACTATAAAGAGTTGGACTAAATCAAGACGCGCTGGACTATTTAATGAGAACAAAAAGGTCGACTTGAATCGAGTTATTTTTCGAGAATCTCATGGCGGCACGGCGACTTGGCACAATAGGCGACCGTGGGGCCTCTCATGCAAAAATGAAGGTTTTAAATTCCATAATAAGTTTAATATGAATCGCATCAGGCATATCATGTTCCAAATTAAGCCAAATTGGACATTTTCTAGTGTCTTACGTAACATTATTTGTTGACAGTGTCGAATTTATAGGAGGGCAAAGGGACCATTTCGAAGGGCCGCCCTCCAAGAGAGGAATTAGCAGGAATGGGAGACCCTTGAGACTTTGAAAGGTTGTATCATTGAAAACTGAATAAGGGTTACATGTACACATCGTCTGGTCAACTTCCATAAAATGTTCAGTACCTGTACAGTTTCACGAAAACAGGGAAACACTTATAGAGGCAACTGATTACAGCGCTGAGACACTCCTCTGTGAGCAGCCCCTTAAGTTGAAAGGATACAGATAGGAAAACACGGAAGAGTGGCTACAGATGCATTAGGTTCTCAGTTCAATGTCAAGTGATATACAGATTCTCATAAAACAGTGAAAGAGAGCGATGGATCGTTCCATTTTCCAGTTCAGGAAGACGTCCACGGAGAACCAAGTGCAGCTCCTTCTTCAACTTGCAAACATGAAATACGTACGATTGGGTTTTTTTTTTCGTACTTTTGCTTTGTATGTGTGACCAAGAGCATGTTTCCAAGGGCATTTCGGTGATCTAAACTGCTAAAATTGCCTATAACCCAAACACAGATATATTGGCCACTGTCCAAAGGATAAATGTAACACCGCATGGTCGTTGGTATATGTTTTCGCAGAAAAAATTCTCTCTTCTACATATTTCGCTGTGCCTTTCTGTTCTCGACTGCTACTTGCTGCGACTATGTGGGTAACCACGGTTATACTCTGCACTCCCGTGAATTGCCGCGAAGGCCCAGAGTAGATGAAGCCGAAGTCGCGAATACAAACTCAACTTATTTATGCTTCGTTCGTTAGCCAAATGGCTGAACGTTTCTAAAGTTCCGTTTAGACATCAACTTTTGATCCAGCACAACTGACACGGAGCAACTTGATCGGTGGCAAGTGGCCGTTTACACACGCAATTTCAGTAACTGTGGCAAGACGGAAATTGTACGTTGGAGAGTGGAATGCACACGGGCAAATTTTCAAATAGCTGGAGTTGCAGAGACAAAGAACCCGTATGTATGTCATTGCGCAAGCGCAGTAGAGATGATCCTTTCCGCCTTGCCCCAGTTTCGCGTTTAGACATATAATTGACACGGAACAAGATGTTCGAGCATAAATTGAGCGGTGTCAATTTGCTCCGTGTCAGTACCGTTTACACACTGGCACATCTCGTTCCGTGTCAGCTGATCAGTGTCAACTTTTGTAGTGTAAACAGCACTTTTATCATGTGCATAGGTTAATTCTTGTTAGAGGTGTAAAATAATTATTTCCTGCGTAAAGGTAACTTTTAACGGCTTCAAGTAATTATTTGCGGCGTAAAGTAATTTACTTTACGTCTCTAACAAAAAATTAACTTACGCACGTAATTTAGGTGCGCAGCTTTTATCGTAGTCCAAGTTCGCCATAAGTCTTATTAATTACACAAATACATGTAATTCGTAATTTATTCCATTAATAATTCTTTAGACAACCAGAAGCCAGGAATAAATATTGTAATTAATGTTTATTACTGTAATTAATATTTATTACTGAAATAAATCAAGCAATGGATGCCAGGAATAATTACTGTAATAAATACGTCGGACTTATGTTGCACTTGGCCTACTATAACCCAAGTGCGGCCTAAGTCCGATTTATTAGTGTAATGATTTCCCGATTTATTCCAGTAATAATTCTTTAGACAATCAGAAGCCAGGAATAATTACTGTAATAAATATTTATTACTGGAATAAATATATAAATATTAATTTCAGTAATAGATATATATTTCAGTGATTATTCCTGGGATCTGATTGGTTGATTTATTCCAGTAATAAATATTTATTACTGTAATAAATGCTAATTACAACAATAAATATTAATTACATTAATTATTCTTGGCTTCTGGTTATCTAAAAATTATTACTGACTTATGTCGCACTTGGCCTACGATAAACGTTCACCCATTTGGCAAACGATACTTTTGTCCGCAAACACCACGCCTCATGCACGCATGGTTGTAGCTCCGCTCTCATCTGTGATAGAGGCACATCACGAAACTGTAAATGCTACCTACTCGTCTAAAAAGCACGGTTCCTGAGCTACAAACTCTCCTCTCAGTGGTACCAAAAAACACGCCTGGGTTCACTCCTACAGTGTATCCTGTTTTCACTATCACCGTGAGAGGTCGATATGTTAGCTCCGGTTTGATATGAGACGGTATATACATGTAAGTCAATCTAACCCATCGCGGCTCAAGTCGTTACGTCCCCGCGTACTCGTTACATACCGGGCGGCTTACCATCTCGGCCGGTTCAAATCTATTCGTCTTCCTGTTTACCGCAGTACCAATGCCGAGTCGGGTTAGACTCTGCACCGTCTGCTGGATAGCTCCTTTGATAGCGCACCTCTCCTTTTCCTTGTCAAGATCTTCCTTGATAAAATGGATTGTTTTCAGTTTCAGCCACTATTTATATTTTTCGTTATTTTTTGTTCTCCCGGGAATCCCACGATGACAATTGTCGGTTCGATTACATTGTTTTGCGACAATAGTGTGTAGAGAAATGTCAAACGTATACCGCCGACACAGGAAATCGTGGACGAAAGTATACACGGGAACCAATATCTGCACATGCGCAAGTATATGCATACGCCACTTCCTCCGTCCGTTCACACTTGCGAAGTACACTGTAGATACATGTATCGGCTAAGAATTAATTCCGCTCGAAACCTCCTACTAAGGCATATTCGATTACAACTAAATCGGCGGCGTTTACACACGCTCCGCAAATTGTCTTGAACCTAAAACCGGGCTTAACCAATTTAATGTTTCTATAGTGTAAACGGGGTATCATTCTTTGCTGAATTTGCACGTGGTTCTAAGGCACCGTTGTCAGTTAGTCCTGTTTTATGTGTACTGGGCCGGGCCTAGTAAGTAAACGAGCTGAGTATACAGGTCCAAATCCGTGGTCATGTGGACGTCGGGTGGTCTGTAACCTAAGTTTGCGGCTGCGAATATTTTCATACGCAGTGAACTTCGTTCTGTTATGGTTTTGTCATCGAGTGTAACAAAGAATGCTAACTCGCACTTTCAAAAACAATATTTTCTAAATACCTAATGTGCTCAGTGGACTAGAGGCTCTACACGGTCGCGGCAGAGCTCTATTGAGGTTTAATCATGTCACCTGATGTGAGCGTATGGCATGTGAGGAATTTGAAATAATTTTATAAAGGGTTCTCCACTTCAAAACACGAACCAAAGCAATTGTTTTTAAGGTGGCGTTGCGTTGAGGCTTTAAGGAAACAGCCGGCTAACCCCAGTAGGTCTAGTTGTCATTTATCGTGACACAGGGAAAGTATAGCAAAATTTATTGAAATAAATCATTTGTGGAATTGGTTTATCGATATTGCCTGGAGACATTGATCATGGTTTGAGCTTAAAAACCACCTTGCTAATTCCTTACAAGCACCTGCTTTCTCTTAAACAAAGGATTGTCGACGAGTTATCATTTGTATAAAATGTTTGGATGGAAATTGCGCTGTGATTCTGGAACTCCGCAACGGGACATTGAAAGATCCTGTTGCTATGGAGACACAGAGCAAGCAACTGCAACAAAACTAATTAAACCACGTGTTAGGCAAAACGAAGGTCTACATGTTCCGTTTCAATTTTCATAAAGGCAACCACATTTGGCCGATAACTGATTTCATTCCATACACGTGTGTCTCCACACACACGCGGGAGCGACTCAATGGCTAGCATACATGTACATGTACTAATCTAAACAATAGCTGAACAGAATTCGAGCTGGCGAAGTCCGCGCAACGCATGATAGCAATCAATAGGAAGGTCCATTTGCACCATTCGCAGCAACAGCAGCGGTACGAGGCCAACAATATCACCCCAATTACCATGACAGTTATATTCGGAGAAAAGTAGTGCAACACAATCTTGACCGGAACCTCAGCAGTCACTGGTGCGGTACTCTCGTCAGTTGACGACGGACACTCGTGACGACTGGCTGAGTTTTGGTGGAGTGCTAAAATCGCGGTAAGTTTTTTACGCTTTTGTAGCTGACGTTGTATGACATTTAAATATCCAATACAGCATTTACACAATTTTGTATTGAACATTTTATCACCAAAGTAACCTATACATGTATGCTGTTCTCACCAAGTAGAAGGTACCGTTTAACAGAGCTCTCCCTCGTCTGTGCCGCCTCCTCTCGGCGTAGCTGGCAGGTAATTTCTTGATGCTCGTTATTTTGTTCAAAACAACCATTCTCAAGTAAATAGTATACACCATGACACATAAACCATGTGCTCAGAGTGTACATGTAGTTTGTTTATGACACGTGTGGGTTTTCGCGCACTCGTGCGTTTGCGCTTGAAATTTAGCTATTTCTAGGGGCGGATCCAGGAGTTGGGAGGCAGGGCATAATATTAGCCAGAATTTTGCCCCGTCCGACATTCGCACCCCCGAACTGCCAAATGAAATATGGGAGAATTTTAGGGGGTCCATGGCCCCCTTGTCCCTCCCTAAATCCGCCACTGATTTCTATCGTGATTTTGAGCGAAGTTTCTTCAAAGAGGTGATGATTGTCTTTGTACACTTCTGGGAAATTAAAAATAAAAACAGAATGAAAATAGCCCCTGTGTCGATGTTTTATAATAATTCTAATTAAATGACCGTTGAATTACTGAGCTGTTAAACAAGACCGTCTGTAACGTAATTATATGAAAATCTCGGTTCTCTTCAAAAACTGATATTTAAGCAGATCTAAATTTCTCAACACAGCAAAAAACCTGCACATTCAGCCAAACGCCTACAAAACAGAACAATTTACTTCAGCAAAAGAAAATATCATCTAAAAGTGAAAAGAATTCAGGTCTTTTCAGTGCAAAACACACCAAAACATGACATAAATGCTGTTTCATATAAATGACTAAATGTCAAAAACGCTGTTGAAATTTTTAAATTATCGTTTCGTTCACGTTTTATGCAACTTTCTACCGTTTCATAAAATTCACCAGTCTTGTTTTTGGCAGCTCGTCTTGTGAGAGCGGATTACTTGGCGATTTCTTATAGAACGTTTGGAGAACAATGTACAAAGCATAGTGCAGTGTATGTTAAAGTTTGGTATGAATCCGATGAGTCTGCAGAGATAAGGTAATCCGAATTTAACCAAATTTGGGATCTGTGTGTGTATGTATGTATCTGTATGTAACTATGTACATGTACATGTATGTGTCGATTTGTTTGAGGACGAACTACACAGTTCAGTTTAGTGTTTGAGGAAAACTTGACTCAAATTTTCCTGCATTTGTAATCTAAGCTGGATGGTAGTTTGACGTTGAACATATATTCTGACAGAAATCCGACATCACGATATGTGAGGAATTCTGCTGAGGATTGCTCCGTAACCCCTGGTAATTTCACAGCGAGGCAATCATCACGGTCAGGAACTATGTTTATAACTGACAGATAAGAAATACCAGGGGTGTTATCTGCTTACCGGTTAACAACCCGAAAATTCGCGGAAGAGATTTTTTTCTCGCTATTTTTGGTTTCCAATATAAAGGGACGTGATCCAAGACAATAGGTATGCGAAGCGCAGAACACAATGCGCTGCACTATGGACCAGGAACGACAATATATCAAATTTACGCCTGAAGTATGTTGACCGTACATACTGGCCATATTGAATGGACAAAAGCGGTCTTACGGCAAAAAATGCATTTTGAGGATTATTGTTGGAAAGGGCAAACTTCTTGAAGCAATACTTGTTTAAAAAACAACTAGGACTTCTGACTTTTAAAAACAACTAACCGAACTGTAAACTTTCATCTTTGTGAAACAAGTAGACGTGAAAGGAACACTGACGTCATTTCATGTAACAGAGCAGTAACGTGAAAAATAGAGTTAGAAGTTATATTGGATGATTATGAAACATGCACGATGAAAAATTCGACCACAGGGAGTATGCGGCAACACTCATCAGAAACATTCATGTTGCAGTGGAATTTAACAAACAAGTAAAAATGTGTCAGTTACAGGGGTCCTTGTAGTCTCATCTTAATGTCAATTTGATTTGTGCTAAAGTTGTCACAGTCACTTGCGCATAAAGCAACAACATTTTGACACTCAAACTCGACAATGAATGACACATGTTACACCCGCGTCTATGAATGGGTGTTGTAACATCCGGGCATAACGCGACATGATTATGGCGTAAGTTCTGGGAACCCGGGAAATTAGGTTCGTTCATGCCAATTGAACATTATGGAGGCTATACATGTACACTGTAACTGAAAACAGTTAGAAATGTGACGGCGTTTCCGCTCAATCTCCGATTTAAGAAATTGTAGTGCAACTTATCCCAGGGTTTCATTGATTTCTTAACGTTAATTTGAGTAGTGAACTATTAATCTGAAGCAAGCGTCAGTCAAAATTTAATCCATACAATTTCTAATTATCTACACAGAGCAGTATTTCCTCTTAATGTTAGACAGAAAGGACATTGAGTTTCTTCTAGATCGTTATTGTGTCCACTTGGTGATGGCCGGGGAAGGGAAATGGATTGGTAGGCTGGAAGAGTATCGATTACATTTGATTTGTATTAATGATACAGCTGAAATGGGACGTCTAAGAACGAAAGCTTGAATTTCTTGTAATCCGCAATATCTGAGATTTCAAACTAGTATTTCATAACTTATATTGCACTAATATGCCAACGTTTTCGGATTGACGTGGTTTGTAATTTATAATACAAGTTTGACCAGTGTCAATTCTTTTTTGTCAGAAGTGAAGAATGTGCTTTCTATGAATATACTACAAGCTAAATAAGTGATCATTCACGGATTTGCAAATTACGCCGCATTGAATTGTACGCGCACGCACACTTGCTGCGCATACGACCATACGCGACGTGACATTTAATGACTACATGAAGATGTAACAATAATATACAAGAAAATAAATAAATAATAAAATACTTAGTTAGTCATGTTTGAGTAAAACACATTTTTATTTTTTGTACCTGCTTGTATTTTCGATGCCATCTGACTGTCTTACTAGGTTGACAGGTTCCACCTGACTGACTTTTGATACACCGATGGATTTAACAAAACGCGACAGTAAAGTCTACTGAATTGCCAAATGTTTGAATGTTTTCTCCTAATTTTGAGACACACGTGTACCTTATGCTCCATGGATACTATAATGCAGTTTTGTATCGCTAAGATCTACCTCCCGTTCAGTAACGCTAGGACCTCGTCAAAAAGCAAGACTTCGCGAGATCACTCGAGACATTGCCGTGTAGTTCAAAGAGAACATGACTGACTAGGTTTTATCTAGGTCCCAGCGTTACTAATCGCATGCCTGCATTATTACTAAAAGTAAGTTTACACTAAAAACCCTTGCTTCTCATCGAAACCTCTTCAGACTTACAAACTTCAAGAAATGTCACCGGTTTCAAGCTCACCAGAAAATAGTGTTGCGGTTGTTTGGGTATAAATAGGCTTCTGTAAATGAATTTGTCATTCATGTGCGTTACAGATATTTGACTTAGGTTTACCGTCTTTGGCACTGTGAATTAATTTTACGTTGTTCAGTTTGCTTCGTTTTGGAGAAGTATTTGGAATTTCTAGTCAGACATATATGCATTTTAATATACAAAATGAGAGCAACTTCAGCATAAACATGGGTGTGCGTATTTAAGTTCATGCGCCTAGATACGAAATAATACGTTATTTCGAAAAGTAACCCAAGTCGTCTACCGCATGCACGTGCATATGCAGACATTCAGGTGCTTGCAGCTAACCCTTGCGCATTTGACGAGATTTTTTACATTGTTACCACTTACCATTTATAAATTTAAAGGTCAAATCGAATAAATATTAATGTCATTCGTTTTAAATCCCACCTCAAGTTTTACTGACGAAATATTTACAAGGGTAACGTATCAGGGCCCCCTGTCAGAAATGAACTTTTCATTTAGGCCACTTTTGCTGTCATAAAATATGTTTGGTTTCGTTCATTTACCCCATTAGACCTGCTTTCTAACCTTCATCGCGAGAAGAGCTGCCATTCTGTTCTTGCTTCAGTCCAGGCCCGTTTTTCACTGTTTCAGTCGTCAGGGCAGTGTAGCCAACAGGGAAATTCCTGGCTCTAATGCACGTGAAACCAATTTAAATAAAGCATAAAAACGTCATGACGTTGGTTTGGAAGATAGAACTTACGCCTGTGAAGAGAATTGGGCGTTGTTTAGCGCTTCTAAATATTTGCTACTCTGTTTTACTCACTAGGTGTTTCGTATAAAGGCCCATGGCCTGAATGCGCGAATGGACAGTACAGCGAAGGTATTATACTCAATGATCCGATTAGCCCGTCGTATAGCCCTGTTACACAAGGTTTCAATTGACCAGTTTGGATTTGAAATTAAGATTTGCGCTTCAAGATTGATAGAAATCCGCAAACTGGGCAAAGATTTTATAGATCTTTGAACTAGGTCAGACGCTAGGAGGCTAGCAGCTGGATTGAACTTGCCGAGGTTAGGATTATAAATAATTGCCAGTAAGGGCAGAACTGTGTATACAAAACCAAACAACCCAGCTTCGGCGATGTCTTGTAGTTGAATTCCAGGCATCATGTTGGGAGCCGGAGCGTGGCCTACCAAAATACTAATTGTTGTTTTAACTTCCCCCTCAGATGACATGTTTCTATAGCCACATCCGCCCGTACAAATTCCATCACAACAGCTTTCACTAAGAGTTTACTTAAAAGCATACACAATCCTGAATTTTGGTGATTTTAGTCAATCCTCGTTCCCGTCAACTGCTAATAAACCACCTTTGGTCTCTCATTTGACAGTATTCGACCAACAGCGGTTTCACACCGTGCCATATATTATGGATCATGTGATTTGGTGATGCATGCAGTTGTACGGTCTCCCCCCAAAGTTGTCACGTATACTCGCCTTGAGTTGATCGTTAGTCATGCTTGGCGGTGTAACAGACATTGTAAGGAGTTTTCATATTTGTTTCAACATTTTGGGTGCCAAAGAGAGTTACATGGCATTGCCTTATATCTCACGGCAAGATGGAAAGTTTGCTGTTTATGTCGAACAAACGTGGGTTAAGTATTCTTTAAAGTTGCTGAACCCGAGTTTGACCAATAAGGTGGCTAGCCGTGATCGTGTGATCGACTATTTTTGACGTAGTCATTTTTTCAATTGAAATTTGACAATGTCTCTTGAAAAAAATATGAAAACTTGTCTAGTTTTAAGTCCAAATAATTAAGAAGCAATCTGAAATGGTAAAAAGTAAGGATTTGCAAATTTGAATTATCATCTATCTATTCCAAATTGACATTTTAAGCTGGAGGTAAGAGCAAAAATCGCAGGGATGCATAAAGAGATTCAGATAACTGGTAGACTGTTGTTTTTGAGAAACAATATACCTGAATTTCCTTGGATATGGAACCACACGTTCAGTTGTAATAAAAATCTCAACGAAGGTCATTCTGGAATAAATGTAAATAAAGAGAAGACGGAAAAAATTCATTATTTACTTTCATACGGAAAATCCTTTTTGAATACAACAATACGTTCTCTCTATTATGAACACCCGCAAGAAAATAAAGATGTGGTATCAATTCCCAAGCAAATCACGTGACTGAAATGGCACTGCTGGTTATGCGATAATCGCAAGGCATTAATGTAAAATTCATTTAAATCAGTGAATACATGCTGTTGGCAACCAGGAATGAAATAGGTTAATACAATCAGACACCTGTAGCTTAAAGTCGCTTTAAACAGCTTGCAAATCGGACTGCTGAATACGAATGAGTGACATTGCATCTTGCATTAAATGCAAAGCTCTTTCAGAGACTCTATGGACATCGTTTCTTTCTGGAAACTAAATCGCGAATTGAAGCTATGGCACTCAGTTCGTCGACTTAGCGCCACAAAGGTTATACTAGCTGCTTTGAAACTGATTTGGTTTTAAGGATATCTCAAACCATATTCACAAAAATTGGCCATTTTTACAATATTTCACAAATGTCTAGCAAAATACATTTCGTATCAGTTTCCCGGCGCGTGGTTTGCATAGCAATGAACATTTGACCCACTGTTAAATTCAGTTGACATTGCGACTGAAGGTTAAAATAGCTAGCATGGTTTAAGGCATGTATACTGGAGGTTATATTGACTGAAAACAATTTTCACTGAATAAATAACCGAAGACCTTGAAATTTTCACTCGTAGCAGTGCAATCGGCCTCTTCTCGGCTTCGGGAAATCGACTTAAAGCTTACCTTGAAAGGTAACACCTGTAAATTTGGTTTCTTCAGTATGTTAAGAGTATTACCATGAGCCCACTTATTTATTTATTTTTTATTATTTATTAATGTAATATTTACAATGAGGGTAGCCCCATCAGTTCACATTGCTTTCCATGGGGGCCCTCAGTAAAAACAAACAGATAGTAAGACAAAAACAGAATTACAAAATGAAAGACAAATTTAAGTAATAAGCAAAGAATAAAAAATTAAAATGGAAAGACTGATGAAGCAAAATAAAAAATAAAATATGATAAATGGAAGATAAAGAAATTAAGACAAGATAATTAACTGAAATATAAATATAAAAAATTAAAAACAGGCAATAAATAATTAATAAAAGTAAGACATTATATAAATAACAAATGTATAAACATGCAATTCTTACACACTACATAAAGTTAAATCTATTTCTTATAATTCTTTTAAAGGTTAGAAAGGATGATGTAGATTTGGCACCTGCAGGGAGAGAGTTCAATAAAAAGTGCCCGCTGTAGGAAGATGATGTTTCCCAGTTTCACTTCTGCGTTTAGGAAGATTGAAATCAGATGATGATGAGGACCTAGTATTAGTAGTCAACTTAAACTTAGCATATACATGTAAGTAAGATGGGACAAGACCTTTAAAACATTTGTACCTACAACAAGCAGATAGGAATTGATGTCTTGTGTGAATTTTCATTATACCAGTCTCTTTATGAAGGTTTTCAACTCAACTATTGCCATAAATTGCCAAATGTAACGAACTGTTAGGCGTATTGGCTTGCTTTCGTCTACGTCACCGCGAGAAGCACCTTTTAATTCAAACAGCTGTGAATAACACCCGCGAACAATGGTGTTCTAGTTAGACGCCTTTTCAATACAATCTTTTGTTGTTTATGCTCGGATCTCGTATTAGTGACGCACCATGGGCCATGGCACGAAAAGGCAGCTTCACCTATCATATGCGTGATAGAACTCGCGTTCTCTTATTTTGCTAAGGCTTTGCTAGGACTACAGTATCTCGTTATCCCAATACCCCTAAAACAACAAAATTCCGTTGAAGTTAGGTTTTAATTTGAACATAGGGACACTAGTACCCGAAAACGGCTCTGTGGATTTCGCTGAACTTAATATTTTTTCATCATTCTCGAAAACGCTTTAAGGATTTTTGATATGTAGGCCTGGTATTTGCGTAATGCAACAAAGACGAACAAGACTTCTATTTTTAGGAAAGACCTTAGTATACACTTTGCGGTTCGATTTGTCAAAAAAAACAAACAAAAAGACTGTTGAAGTTTTCATTGAAAAAAGGTTTCATTAAAATTGACCGAGGGGTTATTTTGCTATGAATGTACATGTACCTTTCCTAAAATGAAATTTTGACTTAAAAGTGTTAACGTAATATTAATAATATGATTTGGGCTATTGGTTTCCAGGAGACAAGTTGTACACCATCAAAATGAGTCGAATTCAAGCTTGAATGGGCTACACAAATTATTTTCCAATGTTCCAAATTTTCAACACAAGAAGACCTTAGACACAGCTTGACTGAAGTGGATATCGTAAAGTTTCCGAGTTGTCTCCCCTAAACCAAAACGTGAAAACAAAAAATTCGCAAATAGGTGACCTTTGCACCAATGACCTACCTCGCGGGTGCGAACAGCTAATTGCATGTGTGTGGGGATACTGCAGTTTTGTACTACGGCCACAGTTTAAGTGGCTGACTTGACGTTGTCACTGATCTACTGTACATGTAGGCCAATGAAAGCCGTAGTTTGCATTCTATCTCTAGTACTGGCAAAAAGATAAACTGACAAACTATGACTGCACTTTGGGGCTTTCACAAAAAGATGAATTTAATTAACAAAACCATGTGTTTTTACCTTGCTGCGTCCACCGGAAAAATAAGATGCCAAAATGACCAAAAAGTGCGATTCACTCTAGATTCCGGAAATTCAGGCCAAAATGTATCATTATCAACTAGATTGTTGGCAATTTCCACTTGTCTGAAAGGTACCTGGATTCGCACCAAGAATTCATCTATCAACAGGCATGTGCTGTGAAAATGGTGGCACTTAATAATTGATATTTTTATACACTTTGCGTAGCCTAAATAAACTTCACTGCGCACAGTTTGTCAGATACTCCTGGTCGCGTTTTCTTTTGTGCCCGTCTTTTCTGAGCGTTATCCTCATGTTAACGCCATACTAAACGAACATTTTGGTTAACCTCACTCTCCTTTTTATTGCTGGAAACTGAACTTCGCTGATGCATGGTCTCTGATCATCTCGGAGCATATGGCGAACATAAAAGTTTGATGCATGTACAAGCATTTACTGCACAAGTCATGTGCATTGCACGTGAAGTTTGAGTTTACAAGCATAAGAGGTACCTAGCATAGTTTGAGGAAAGCAGGGTGTGCCTTGCTCACCAATAATTTACAGCGCCAGGATCAAATATTTTCTGGCAACATGGGAGCGCAAAGCCATTAAGTTCAATTTGGTTTGACAGAAATAACTGGGACGAGTTTTACGAAATTAGATTTGTAAATATTCGTCCGTGGTTTTTATCTTAGTAGATACAGCTGAGGGCAGTACACCTGTAGTCTCACACAGTACCTAGCAGATTAGTTAAGCTTGCCATATGGAGAATGTGAGACAACGAAAAAGGCAATACGTATACTTTTATTGTTGCTTATAGCACCGCGTAGTCAGTTTTTTCCACATCGGTGCAAGGCGGTATACGTAAAATCAAGTCTTCCACGTCAAAACCTGGCTGGCAACAGTAAGTTAGAAATTTCTTCATTCTCTGGTCAATTTAATCGATATTTAGTTCTCTATACACCTTGCTAATCAATTTTTATCGCCTGTACATAATCGGAAATTGAACTTGTGACAGTGATTATGAAATTATTCAGCCATGCAATTCACCTGTTTCCGACTAACGGTCACAATCTAGGAAATTTGTTCATAAGCTAATTACCAGCCTGTTTGGAAACCATTGAGAGAAAATTTGAGTTACTTGGACAATTTATCTCAGTGGTTGGATTTCAGCGACTGGCAATGTCTCCAAGGGCCAATCACGTGCTTCGTTAGTTTCGACGTAATCGTTATGGCCTTCGCAAGCTGATTTGAATACTTTGAAAGACCTTACAAGGAATAAAGTAAGCTCCCGAGCTCTGTGATTATATCCCACACCGACCGGTACTTGTAATTTTTTGGAATTTCTAGGAATTTCTATTTTTTGCAACGAGGAAGAACTTAGAAATACCCAACATGTCTTCATGGAGTTTATTAGCAATATGTCTCTTTGTTCCCTGTCTTCATCTATAGTCTAACAACTGGCCACCATGTAATCATTCGTTTTTGGTGAGCCGAAAGTTATTTGAAGGAAAGGTAGAAGTTGACGTAACATCAAAAATTTGTAGCATTTTGAAGTTCGCTTACATTTTTAACATAAAAGTGTAATTTAGCGTAAATATTATCTGTTAACAAAATGAGGATGTAACTGACATCTCTTAGTTTGGCAGCTCATGCAGCAATTAGGAATGTACATGTACATGCGGTATTTATAAAATAACTATCACACTACTTCGTTTGAAAAATGAAAAGAAACTTGTGAAAATCCAGCAAATTAAGCATTAAACGGCAGATGTTTTCGAAAGTCGATGCTGAATGCTTCCTTCCTCAGTATGACCCTGCGACGCAGTGGTGGTCAAGGTCACGCCATTAACTGGGAAGGTTTAAATGCACCATTGTCTCTGTTCATGACATTTGGTTATTTTCTATTGCAGACGGGTTCCCCTATTCTTCTTTTTCTAGTGTCACTTTCAGTATCAGTTATTTCCCCCATCAATCACATACTTGTTTTCTTGCGGGATTAGCGATAGCTGATTTGTAAAATTCACTGAAAGAGGCTTTCCTGGTCAATCTGGTAAAAGTTATGTACCGGTCATGTCCTCAACGTCGTCTTAATGCTCAGCCATTCTATAACCAAAATGTCTACCAGTTTCACAAATACAAACACTCTTGCACGACGCAGAAAGGATGTTATAAGCAAAATCACTACATCCCTCTTTAGTACGCGAGTCGTTCGGGTGCACCAATTACTTACGTAGTCTAGAAATGGGTTTGAACGCAGTGCTGATATCAAATTTAGCGAAAGTACGTCTTAGGGATTCCAAAGTGCCTGTCACGTAAGAGATTACAACCATAATCTGGCGATCAAGTCTTTTTTCATCAGAAGTAGCTCTCGGTAATTACATTCTCTTAGAGAACTTTTCGAACGCCCATTTAGGTTAACCCCAGTCCGGCAGAACTGAGTTGATGTGTTCCGTTTCTGTGACGTGATCCTCCGCAATGGACACCAGAGTGCGGTTCCTGTCATAAAGTATTTATGCAGGAACCACACGCTGGTGCCCGGTGAGGAGGATTGCGTCACAAAAATGGAACACGTCAACTCAGCTCTTTCAGGCTTTGTTTATCCTAAATGGACGTTCGAAAAAATGGAATTATCGAGAGCTACTCATAAGAAGAAAAGTCTTGATCGTGAGAATTTGGTTGTGATTCCTTACGTGAAAGGTTTATCGGGATTTCTACGACGTAGTTTCACTAAGTTTGATAACCATTTGAAACCATCAACCTATTCCTTTTTGATACGAATAATTACCTTATTTATTTTGAGGTATTTGTAACAAAACGGCGTGTCGAGCATCTGGAAAGTACTGAGTGCAGCTTTCAGGTGCACAATTCTGATTCTGTCTAACTACCCACCGACTTTGGACCGAGAACCAATTTAAAACTGTTGAAAACACTTTATAGATTTTGTATGTCCACCGTTTAAAGACACTATTTCCTTTACATCCATCAATTTAAAACACATGATAAGTTTCGTCAGTACATAATTTGTATATGAACACTTTTAAACTTTCAGTCCTGTTCGTGTTTGCTTCTATTAAGGATTTAAAATGTGGGCGGGGATTCCGCGGAAACCGAGTTGTTACGGCAGTTGAGTGACTTCCCATCATGCATTAGTCAGCTGTCACTCAGCACGGTGTCCATATTAGGTTTTTGTGCGCCACTAAAAATTATTAAACTAATGAACTGATATTAAATTCGGTTAAGTTCAAAAATGTTTGGAGTTGTGTTTCATGAGCATTATTTCGGCTAAAAGCGTAGGCTGAATTGACTTGCGTTGAAAACCGTTTTATAAGGTCTAAACTAAAATGAAACGGATATAGTATCTTTAAGTGCACTGCATTGGTTCGTAGTCTCCAACGGTTGTCGCCTTCTACATGCAAAAGCATGACACGTGCGGGATTAAACTTGAAAATTTGATTTTTTAGCGAAACTTGTATAAAAATGGCTAGCTTCCGTATCATTCACTGATGTTTATAAATAAATTGTAAAAAATCCCATTGCCCCAATTCGTCCAAAAGAGCCAGAGGAAGTCTTTCGGAAAATGGGTGTGAGATTCTTTAGGAACATCTATTGCCCATCGATGGTGCCCCCATTTAGCTACATGTATATGTATGGGGCTTGAACGGGTAACTTTTGACAGGAAGTTATACTTTGCAGGCAGATTGTCTCGTAAGACAAGTTAAACTTAGATTTTTTTAGTAAGTGTTCAACTTACTAGGATTCTTTACAGAGATCAAGTACATTTGCCACGTGCATTACACACGCGGAACGATCCCGAAAGAGATTTCACGGGGCCTTTTCCTGGTGGTGGGACCTCTTTCGGAAATACCCGATGCCGCATATGATATCAAAATTTTGCTTCTCTAGTATCAGGATAAAAATCATTTTCTGATATTGGATAATCACAAGGGGACGGGGGTGCTTTGACATTTCTCGTTTCTGGAAGAGCCCTCGCGGGTACTTTGTTTTTGGGAAGTCCTCGTTCATGCATCCACACCTTGGTTGCTCTGCCCGTGCTTCAAAACCAGAGTCGGCTCGACTGCAAAACCAAATGGCAGGTAAAGAACGAGTTGTCAAAACTTCACAATGCGATGTCCTCACCCAAAAAACTACATGTAAATTGGCTGGACCAAAACTACGATGGCCGGTGTTACATGTACAACCAATTGGTCGGTGATTTTTTGGCCATTGCTTTAAAGCACCTGCCAATCCATTTTAGGAACAGCCGACCAGTTTTTGGGTGTGTCATCTGGTTTTGAGGTAACGGACATCGCGTGTTGAGTTCCCGCGACCACCAAGTTAGAACACCGGTCATAGAGTTTTGCAGTCCAGCCAGTTGGTTTTGAAGTCCGACCAATTGTTGACCACCCCCCACCTTCCTGTGTGTCAGATGCCACGAGTTTCATGCAGCGGAACGCGAGAACAGTTGGCCATTGTTCTCAAGTATGTTGGAAGCGTAAATTGTTTATACTTCATTGACCGAATTGCTAATCTACTGGCTCAAGTGTGTCATTGAAACGTTTCAAAATCGCACGTAATCTACCTACCCCAGGAATACAAGTTAAGTGGTGTGGTATCGCTCAGCGCAAATTAAGAGCTTACTGTACAGACAAATTCCATTACGGAAACAGCCGAATTCCTGGGGAGCGCCATATTGAGGTCACCCCATTACAGGCATGTCAAGCACTGGAGTCAGTACAGTCTGTCTGTAAAACAAGCCTTCTGGGGTGGTGTGCTTGCTTGTGTTTTGTATTTGGTAGCAGATCAGCTGATAGGGGGTGAAACCTATAGCCAGTACAAATCACACAATACTGCAAAGTACATGTATATGGTTGCAATTGCACCAAATGGGTACACCGTGTACGAATTTAAAGCATTCGGGGGGCAGGTGTAGTGACAAACACATTGCTGAATTATCTGGATTTATGGAATACCTTTTACCCAAAGACAAAGTTATGGCAGAAAGAGGTTTTACTATTGATGACCCTCTGTTTCGAAAACGAGTTAAGTTAAACACACCAACTTTCACCAAATGCAAGTCACACCTTAGTCAAAAGATCTGTAAGAATCTATTTGGAGTGAGCAATACAGAGACTTAAAAGTTTTCAAAATTTTGAGTACCAGTATTCCAGTGTCAAGCACAATATCAGTGAATAACTACTTGATTGTCTGTGCTGGGCTTATGAACCTACTTGCTGATCTGATCAGAGATCAAAATTTGGAAGACACCGGACTAACTACCAGAGTTTTCATGTTGCCCATTCCTATTTCCTTTGGTATACAAGTTGAGAAGTTACAATTTATACCACAGGTGTATTTGAAGCAAAGCATGGATATATTATAATATTTGATTCAAAGATGGCAAGCTTGGAAAAATATCCAGAGTACTTCAAGCAATGAAGTCAGTAAATGCTTTGCAAAAGTCAATTCTCATAGCCTCAACTTCGTCCACGAGCCATTCAAGAAATTTCTGAAAGTAAAGTATAGGCAACCGTGGAATAGTTTGCTCAACAAAGCTTTCACTGTATGGCACATCTACGTCATAATAAAGTCATTGTCTCTTCTATTTTGGCCTACAACAAATATGATCAAACTCATTGTCAGTTGTGTACAGAAATAGTTTTGCTTTCTTAAGTCCAATACGAAACAGGGTTGTAGATACCATATTTATATGTGGATGCATTATGCCGTCATCTGCGTCCATCCGTCCGTCCGTGCGTCGGCCTGTCGGTCCATACGTCCGGGCAGCGTCCGTCCGGCGTCCTGCGTCTGCTGCTCTATCTCCAAAACCATATGTTCATGAAATTTTGCAAAAAATGTTCCTTTTATGCAGATGGGACGGCATGTGCAAACTTTCGGAGGGAACCGACTACCGGTGTGCCCCCTAGTGGCAATTTCATTTTTACATTTACCTCTGTTCCTTCCAAGGTCCTCAACGTATTTTCATAAAATTTCATATATAGGCACTATTAGCGAGACAACGGAATCTTCCCGTTTTCGGATGGACACGACGTAATTTGCGCCACCAGTGGCAAGTGTTAATGTTTTCGAGTCTGTTTTTGACGTCCACCCCTCTATCAACCAAACCGCTTTAAGCATGAATGTGAAAATTGACATGTATGTTCTTACTATAAAGAGGACGGTTGACGATGATTTTCCGATGAATTCGACTGTTGTGGCGCCTCCTTGTGGCAATTTTGTTCTTTTTACGCTTATGGCTATTTCTCCTAAACCGTTTGCAGCATTTAGATGATGTTGACAAAGGACGACGACGACTTTCGGACAGATCTGACAACTGGTGTGGCACCTAGTGGCAATTTTATTTTTTTTACGTTTACCTCTGTTTCTTCAAAGGTCCTCATAAAATTTGTCGTAGAAGCTTCTGTTAGTGAGGTGACGTTATCTTTCTGTTTTTAAATGGATTCAACCTAGTTTGCGCCACCTAATAGCCATTTTTACTGTAATCTAGTCTGTTTTTGGCGTTCACCCCTCTATCAACCAAAGCGCTTGAACGATAATTGTGAAAATTGGCATACATGTTTTTACTATTTAGTGGAGGGCGGATGATGATTTTCCAATGACTTCGACTACTGTGGCGCCTCCTAGTGGCAGTTTCTTTTTTGCCCCCCCATGGCTGTATCTCCTAAACTGAATTTAAGAAGTGTGTTTATGTGATGTTTACAACTGACAACGATGATTTTGTGATGGATCTGACTACTGGTGTGCCCCCTGGTGGCAATTTTAATTTTACGTTTACATCTGTATCTTCAAAGGTCCTCAACAGATTTTCATAATATTTTGAATACAGGCATCTTCTGGTGAGATGACGCTATCCTCCCATTTCTGTATGGAATCAAGGAACTTTGCGCCAGCTAGTGTTCACTTTTTCCGTTTTCGAGTCTCTTTTTGGCGTCCGTCCCTCCATCAATCGAAGATTGTGAAAATTGGCATCTGTGTTCTTACTATGAAGAGGACGGTTGATGATGACGAGTTTGACTACTCTGGCGCCACCTAGTGGTATTTTTTGTTTTGCCTCCATAGCTGCACTGCAGGACCTTTATTAAATTTAGCCAGTGTATTTATATGATGATAACAACAGACGACGACGACTTTCAGGCGGATCCAATGAAGACTGTGCCCCCTTGTGGCAATTTCATTTTATTCTGTTTACCTTTGTTTCTCTGAAGTTACCTGACGAATTCTATGAAATTTGGGATATCTCTTTCTATTAAAGAAGCAATGACATGTTCCTGTTTTCGGATGAATTGTATGTTTTTGCGCCATCAAGTGGCCATGATTATGACACAAATAAGCAACCCTAAAAGCACACTATTTGAGATGCATTCGTGGGCACATTTCAACGCTCCGTGTCGCTCTTGTTTACATGGGCTGCTTGATATAGGTATGACCAGGACAGCAATGTTGTGCAACTGAACAAAGTGACTCACGGAAATAATCTTAAGAAAAGTTCTTAAGATTGTTTTCATGATTCACTAAGTTCAACTTATGGAAATCATAAGAAATTCATCACAATGCTGCAACATTAGGAAATGGTAATGGGATGTTTCTGTGAACACTGTGTCATCCATAGCTCCCTACCATGCTGAACAGCTGTGCTGTTTTTGTTTTTGACATTCCTGTAATGGCTGACTTCGGTATGCGAAGCCTGTGGCTGTTTTGTAAACTATAGGGCGAAGTTACACGATCTCTGTCTTTACGAAAGGTTTGAAAAATCGAAGATGGTTCGTGGAATATTTTTACCCCTTACCATTCACTGCGCAATGCAGCGTAATGCATTCGAGATGTCCGAATTCAAAAATGGCAAAAATTGCAGACGTTTCTGAAAAAATCGGCAAATAGTTTTCTTATAGGATTCACTTGACAAGATATTATGTACATGTACTGTATCAAATAAGGATTTACGTAACTATAAAACCGGGATAATTGTTCGAGCTTAACAAAAATGCTGATAACGATGACAAGGGCATTCGTTGCCAGCATTGGCGCGCAACTAACCAAACCTCAGCGAGATAAATTCCGGAGTAAATTACTTCCATATTTAAACTAATATAACAATCACTGAAACGAAAACCGTGTTAGCGATCATGACATGATAAATTTGAATAAACCTATTTGCCTTCGTCCATTTCCATCGAAGCTTGTAGCACTTCGAAACCCATAATTGGGTTGAAAATACACGTGCGACTACAAGGAGTGGTATTTTTTGTAATCAAATTCAAAAAGCAAAATGTGGTCAGTTTATACAGCTCTCTAGACAAGTGAATTACGACGCTGGCCTGACACGCATTGTTTGTGTAATCAAGCTCTGACCCGAACATGTTTTGTTTCCGAATCACATATTGCATGTGATGAAATACAGATTCAAACAGCAGTGTATTTTCCGAAAGTTTGTTGGACATCAAAGATGCCCTTGTCACTAGACTTGTCAAGCAGTGAGGACATTTGACTCCCTCCGTTATGTGCATTCGCACAGGTTACGGAAACTATCCAGTGACTTTCATCGACTTGGAGGTTATCTGGATTTTGATAACATAGCTCACTGTTCTATTCTTGTAATAAGAGAGATACCTTATACATTCTATCTACATGTAGCTATAATTATACCTTCTAAAAGTGTCGCGATGTTCTTAGTCTCGCCACTGCGTGACGCTCTTGTACTTAGACACTGTGATTAGCTACTGCCGACCTTCGACTGGAGTCATTCATTGACAGTGGAATCGCAGAGTAGCTAGCAATCGACAAGCACGTCACGCTGTATCGAGATTGAAAACCTTTTGAAACTTCTAGAAGGCATAATTGCGGCTGGACGGAAGCTGGTGTACATGTACAGGTGAACATCCCTTTATTATATAGTGAAAGAGGTAATATGCGCCCGCTAAAAAGATCGAGACAAGCTTCCGCGCTTATCGATGTCAAATTGATGCCATATAGTGTAAAAGTTTACTGCACGAATTGATACAATCATCGAAGTAAAAATTCACGTGAAATCTGCCGCAAGTGTTAATTTTACGTCACGTGTGGACCTTGTTCATTTGCTGCAACCGATCCACTCCCCAGAATTGATAAGAACATTTGATTGGTTTCCCCATGACGACAAACTAATCAGATGTAAGTGTACATGCATTTGCTGGTTCACCTGGCTCAACGGGCGTGTTTCAGATTTTACATGTACAACCAGGATTGACAACTAGTGGTTGACAGGAATTTCCCAACTGTGTTAATATTCCAGTCAAAAATAAATTTACTTGGACGCCCCTATACATGTACCCCCGGTATCTGAATCTTCCAATATAGGTGAATAGTTCCATTCACATATTGCAAACAGGTTCTCACGTGCATTGCCGTACTCTTCTTTGGTCGACATGTGCACACGATTCAGCTGCATTCTATTTTCAGCGAGTTGGCAGCGTAAAAACAGCGCGAAAATAGTTTTGCTTTAAAACTCTGAACGATTAACACAGACGCGTAACCTTAAAGGGATATTGTCGCTGGGGTGAACTTTTTGAAGTCATAAGCTATGATCAAAGCTATAAAACAGTAAAGTGTTTTTGGTTTTTGTGATTTTTTTAGAAAAAAATACGGCCGAGAACATTATGGTTTACACAGACGATCCCTATATTTGAGCTACACACAGTAAAAACAAACTTATGCCGGTTGCTTTAACGCTGGGGTCACCAAGTGCAAACTGTGATTATCATGCCGTGAATAATACGCTTACACGAAAGTCACGCATTTCTAAAGATATGAGTGACTTTTCACCCAATTACGTGTAATTACTCGACCATAAAATGTAGTGAACACCTCCGCCTGTACATACTGGCGAATTTTCAAAATGCATCTAACAATCAGTTTTCGTTAAATACAAATACCACAGCTGTATTCAGATGGAAAAAACAACCAAGTTTTTTTCGATTTTTGAAAATCGATGAACTAATAAGCTAAAAACTACAAATATTGGGTTTGATTTAAGATAAACGACTGTGCGTATTGATATACCCAGTAATTTACAAACGCTGATCAGAGTTACATGTAAGAGTATCACGTGGATTACTTTAATATACAGTTGTACAACTAAGCTACATTGAAACATCAGTGAACAACACACAGTGACTAATTTAGAGATCGATAATTTTTAAAACATCGCTTATGGACTAGTGCATGCCGAACTACTTTAATCCAGGAGTAGTACTCCAACACGAAAACTGCTATTCGCGGAAGTGCTCCAATTTCGAGAGAGTGCAAGCAGTGGATGCGGTTGGTCGGTAGGCAAGAGCTGTGATTTCATTTTTATGACTGAGGAAAAGCTAGAATAGTTGTGTAGTTACTGCAACCAAAATTGTCCAGAGGTTCCAGATCTTCAGTTTGGCTATCACATTTGTATATATTTCATGATTTGAGTTCTAATGAAGATTGAACTTGAACTAATGACACGTGGAGTTTTGTTTGCTGTGACATGTTTGTTGTAGCTGGAAAATTCAGGGGCTGGTTCACAATTAACTGACTTTTAAGTTGTTTTGATGCTTCGGTTAAACACAAAACAAAAAGATACCAACCCTAACCGGTAAGAAAGAAAAACAAGTAGACAGGAGTATTAAAATAAAGTAATGATAACAGGTATGAAACATATTTAAAACCAACGTTCCTTCGGGAATTCGCCCTTTGTCAAGATCAACGCAAATTAACTTTTTAATCTTTTTGACATATTTAAAATGTACCAAGTTAAAACGGCTGTCCTCCATATTGCAGGCTTTAACTCTGTGCAAATGCCAGAGAAAAACAATTTCCGTGTAATATCGACTACCATTGTTAAGAAAGTAGTGCTAGCTGTTACCTTTCCACTTCATTAGCTCAGATCTACATCAATGCAAAGGACGTGCTGAATAGGGATCGTCAAAGTTGTCTGAGGCTTAGGGACTCAGAGCGGTGACCTGTGTACATGTAAGCGAGAAATTCTCCACATGATAAAGTGTTCCGCGCGAACCATAACATACTCGAGCACAGAATTATACATGTACACACTGATCTTGTGTTTGTGAGTTCAAGTAGAACGGAACATGTCAACAATTAGTCCGGGACCATGTAGTTTTGTGACGTCATGTAAATGAGGGGAATTTATCAGTGAGTCACGGTCGAAGTCAATAAAACAAAAGTGCACAGTGGTCAGTAGGCCTATGAGTTCAATTGCAGGAGAAAGTATTATAAAAGTAAATTTGTGTCTAGTACCAGACATTTTTGCATTTGTGGGGAAAATTAGTGGAAGTTTATTAACTCGTTATTTAGTTAGGTAGCATTACGGCGTTTTCCCGTTGCTCCCAACTTGTTCGATTCTATAGCACAACAGCAAGTTGGAAGATCACCCCTGGAGCCAATTACACGACTGATTAACTCCATTCTGGCATTTATGGTTGGAGGGCCGGCTTTCATTTGTTCGATAATTGCTCTAATCTACGACCAGATTGTATGTAGCCTGACTGGGCTGTACTGCTAAAAATGAAAGTTAAGTTATAACATATTTGAACTCAAACCAAACCAATAGCATTTTTGAATTCCTTGTCAAATGCTGATCATGTTTAGTTTTTTGAATCACCAAAATCGCCCAGCTAGTACAACACAAGTTAAGACAATGCATTTGCCAGGTTTCAGTAACCTTTTGAAGCCTGGGAGATAATTGGCCTACTTGTTGTCATACGGGACAAAAGACTGAGTTGGACAATTCACAAAGGAGCCAGATGTTATCGCACGTTCAGAACTCCTCACATCTGGCAAAGTTGCTGAACGACAGAACGCCGTCATGTTAACATCACAATTGGTGTCCTGAAGCAAAGTGCTACTAATAACCTTTTCCACAGGTCAAGGCATAGAATGTCTAAAATAGCCTAATTAAACTTGGGTTTGCTTGGATTGCGAAGTTTAGTCCATTGTTAGAAGTACCTACTATTGGATTAGCTTGAATTTTTGTAACGCGTGACAAACTGTCTGTCTTCAGTGATTTTGCCTGCCGCGGTTACTGAGAAGTCGAAGGGCACTTCGGTCAAGTGGCACTGCAAGTTACGGAAACTCACAGTAAGTACTCAACTGGCCATAAGTCAATTTGGTCATCATTCTGTCAGACGAAGATTTCTTGTGACATGTGAATGTAAATAACGGTCAGTTGTACACTAGCGGCCCCCAGTGCACTAATCCCGAATTTGAACAGTGTAGGAAAGCTTATAGGCATGACCATTTATTACGTAGGCAAGCGTTGAGGTGTATTTTCATTACACATATAAGATATCTTTTCAGACGTGCACTGGCAAAATCGGTGCACTATACACGTATCATGCGCGCATGTCTCATTTCGGCTGCTGGAGCACGCAGCGGACTCCAGTGCCCGGTTGCATGAAACAGTCCCGAATAGGGACTCAACTAAGTTCCCTAAATCTACTGCGAACTTTTGGACTTGTGGAAACACCGATTGCCCTTACTTTTATCGTTTTAGTTTCATTACCTTTTGACATTGATACAAATCGAGAGTGAACTCTACGTTGAATTATTTTTATTATCGAAAATAATTAAGGACCTGTTCATGCAACACCCCCAATTTAAGGAGTGAGTCCTCTATTTATTTTCAATGAACTCAGTTTTTAGAGAATGTCATTATCAAAGAGGAGCTCATAATAAAGATGAAATGATAGAAAAATATTGCATCTGTGAGTCCATAAAGACACAAATACACAAACAGACTTGAGGACCTTAGTTGAGTCCCTATTTGGGACTGTTTCATGCAGCCGGCCACATGAACCGGCACGCGTGTTGCCATGTTGATTTTCTGTTCGCGCGACATACATGTAGTATGCCTTTTGCTGGATAAGTGACATATTCTGGGAGCGCAAGACAAATTTTCGATTTTGGAACGTGGAAAGACTTGAGTGTTCTCCCATAAATCAACAGTCCAGTCTGACTGTCCACTCGATACTGTGGCGATCATTTTGCTAATTCACGCACTAGGAATTTCAGGAGCTACTGGCGAAACACCCTTCACCGGCGTGACGGGGTTTTAAGTGATCTCGCTTTTTCTCCTAACAGCAACTTTGCGCTACGGACAGCACCTGAGGTCGTCATTGTGACAACAAACTGCTAGGCTTGAATCAATCCTAACCTCTCTTAGCATCGGGGTTTGTTGACAACACTTCTGTCAAAAATAGTTATTTCATCACGCTTATTGCCAAATCGATCGCCCTGTTAGATATGAATAATGTCCATCCCGGCCAACCCGCGATCGGGAACGACCGGAAAGCGATCGAGAACGAGACTTTGCTAAAAAATGGCAAACGACAGCGATGTACTCTCTGAGTTTTAGTGTCATTTTCTTCTTAAATAGTGGTTATTTTGGTACGAGTGCGACACAAAGAAAAGCGTCAGAGCTTAGCCTTTGTTGCCGATCTGAAATGATGCTTAGTTTTTGCTTATTTTATCAAATAAAGGGCCCAGAGGGTAATGGTTTCCGATAAAAAGCCTTGCTCGTCGTAAAGTCGACAAGTTTTACTTGTTTTTAGCACTTTTAGGGTTCTAAAGTAAAGAAGTCTGACGTTTAGAGCTTCATTGCCCCAGGTGACATCTTTCGTTATGTTTTGTGAAACAATTCGGGATACATGTATGTACGAATACAAGCTGGTCCTTGTGTGAGACGGCGATCGTGAACGCACATTCTTTTTTCTCTGCACTGGCCTGTATACTCGTTCAAGTTACGGTGTTATGTCAATTTTACACTTAATACGTACCCTGAAATAGACGATGGGTTGATTGTTTATTTTACTTCACTGTTTTTCATGATTTTTGTGAGATTTAACCTAACAAGTATAACTGAAATGCTTTTGATATTTTTCAGTTGAACTTCTGCCACAAGATGAGTCTTTTTGCTTGTTAACGTCTCCTCCAAAAGGAGAACTAGTGCACGTGACTAAGGACTATTTGTGACTCGTGGAGCTTCGTTTATTAAAACATCAACACTGCTTGACCAGATGGCAACGAAGCATTGTGACACGACTGCAACCAAGACGTTCACCTGCCCAATGACTGACTGTGGGGAAGTGTTCCTGAGACAAACAAAGTTTCAAGATCACATGAGTCAGCACGCAAACTACAAAGCATTTTCATGTGTTTCATGTGGCAAAAAGTATTTCAATAGGTACAAGAACTCACAACATGAAGCATTGTGCTCAGGAGACAAGACAATATTCAGTGTCGTACCTGCAATCAACGTTTCACAGAGAAAGTGCGGCTAAAGCGACACATTGCGTAACAACATGAGGTTACTGCTTTCTTTTGTGAATACGGCAAGTCGTAAATACATTATGCCTCCCTCTGCAGGCATAAAAAGCAGAAACTTCATAAAGTCCAGCAGTGAAATTTGTTAAGTTTTTATTCAGATTAAAAGAGCTTATGGTTGGCAGTTGCCAGATGTGATATTTTGAACTTTTTTCCTAAAGTTTCTATATTTGTGTTATTTTAACTATCTTTAACAGAACCAGTGCATTTTTGTAGTGTTTAGGTAGATTTAAATGACCATACTAAGTGCCATTGACCATTGTTATTACCATAACATTTTTAAAAGAAAACATGTGTCTATAATAAGTGCAATGCATTCCAAAATACCTCGTGGGAAATGTTCAATGACTTTGTAATGTTGATTTCCCTGAGCTATACTTTATATACTTTTCAAGACCAATTTTGAGATATGTATGATTTGAAGATTACTATTATCATGGAATTTGCCTTCATATTGTTGGTTTCCAGTTTATTTACAATAGTGTGTCTTGAAATGACTTAAAGACAACACTGCGACTACGTTTTGAGAAAATCATAATATAGTATGTGTATTACAACTACTCTCACTCTTTTTTAATGTCCCGTGAACTGAAATAGTACGGTGAACTCATGACCAAGAACACAAAACGCATGCAAGCCACAAGGATGTAGCAAGTCAGTCTGTTCAACTCTATATGGATGTTAAAAGTAAACCATCAAACAAAATCCACCACTTTTATCACCACAATACTTTTGGCTACACAACTTCCGACAAATTTTTAAACCCGAGTCGCTTATGAGCAGGTATCTTAGAGTCATCTCGCGAATGGTGTTGTCGCACTCCTTTCTCACCATGGGCGGACGCACTTGGCAACGAGACTCTCCCTGCTTTCCCGGAGATGCTTCTTCCGATCCCTTTGCTCCGAATCAAAGTGATGGTCCCTGGAAAAAGGAATCTTGAATTTTGTATCGTACATGTATGTCGTCTACTGAAGAGAATGAAAGGGTTACTACCTCATGAGGTCTCAAAATTTAATTAATAATCAATTCTCCATTGAAACTTTCGACGCTTGCCTGTAAACAGCATTACACTTGTCACTAGTGTTTTTCGAAGTAGTGGATATACCGTAATATCACGCATAAGCACTTGGACGTTTATTTATTAGAGGGTATTTTGACCCGGCGCTCATGAAGGCCGTGCTTATTTGACAATGCCACGATTTGAATATTTTTTAAAACAATCGCGCTTAACGTGCCTTTATCAGCAAAAATACGTGACATTATGCCAATGAATAGATGAAAGGCGAAAAAAGAGAAAGTTGACTACGGAAAAAAGTAATGTATACAAGAAAACGATTACTGTTAACGTGTATCACATAACACTAACCTTGGAGTTACATGTATGAGACTAGAAACTAATGCAGAATGAATGCCTTGCGTTTGGCCGCGAAAACATTCTTGGGTTTCATCGGACTCAAACTGTCTCACTGGATACACT
The DNA here is from genome assembly GCA_002633005.1 of Phoronis australis. Lineage (NCBI taxonomy): Eukaryota > Metazoa > Phoronida > Phoronidae > Phoronis > Phoronis australis. The sequence goes on along the minus strand of NMRA01000736.1, from coordinate 113,805 downwards.
CCGGCTCCTGTGGTTGACATATAGAATGATCAGAAAACAAGTAGGGGGTTTCATTGAAGATGAAACCTGTAAACGTGAATGTATTTGAAACAATTCAAATTTTTAGCGGTACCTTTTACAATTAAAATCCGACAAGCTAGTTGATTAAATTAATATCATTTCTTACAGTTCGACTAATTACTAACTATTTTGATTTTACATACGAGCTCCTCTGTGAAAATAAATTTACGCTTAGATCGCCCTCAAAACTTTTTTTCCTGTCACAGCTCTGTGGATGGGTATGTGAAACATTTTTACTTGTTTCAATTTTTATCCACCAAATGTTTCCATTTTTGTTGCCTCAATATTTTCAAATTTTTAACTAAAACGTACTATTTTGGTCAAATATCAAACACAAAAGTCGATACGTTCACGTATTTTACAGTCGGTCATGCGTAGGAAACAAGCTTGATTCCAACTCATGCTTGCCTGCTTGGGTCAATTCTGCAGTTGTCTAAATCTATAACTGCTGTCATCATATGAAGAATGGAGTCTAGTTTTTGTGTCCCTTGTCCAGTGGAGTCCATATCTCGGAATGTTCAAAAGAAGTTTTCCACCTACTGATACGTCTCGTGGAAGAACTCCTGGGTGCGTCTTAGTTTTGGAGTCCCATTTCCCCAGTAATTTCCCAGTGGAGACGTCTGTACTTAAATTCTTGAAGGGTGCACCGCCACGGCGTGGGCAATGATTTTTTCATGGTCGTAGAAGCTTGCCGGGAAATAACAATAAAACTGTTTCCTGAAATAAAAATAAAATCATCGTAACTAATATAGTACGGTCGGTGTACATGTAGTGCTCATGGCGATTTTATCGAAATGTATTCTATGCTATGCTATGACATTTAGTTTTTGACACGAAAGTAACACAGTAATGACGCAAAACATCGTTAATTCATTGCACCAAACTTGTTTTGTAACTTTTAAAACTTTTTATTTCTAAAAAGTTCACTATTGTTCAACACACCACAATGCGTTTCCGATAGCTTTAGCGAACCCGAATTTGGGTTCCCGATCGCTTATCACTGCGTTCGCAGTCGCTTCTTTCAACAGAAAAGTGTTCACAAATCCGAGATCCTGGCAATGCTACGGAAAACAAGTGTAGGGTTATATTTTCATACGTCATTTCTTCATAACTTCATGATTAATATATTGATATAGAGCCAAAAATAACCAAAATTTGCAAAAATGACCTACAAATCACCTTCGGCTCAAGCGATGCATCGGTTAACGTAACTTTTCTTCAATAATTGAAAGAGACACTAGCCTAAACTTATATCTGTCCTTCCTCAGTGTGCTACGGCTTGAACTCACGTATTGAAACCATAAACAACTAAAAATTCATCAAATTTACTTACATTTTCTGGCTTCGCTTCTCGCGCCAAATTTCGTTCTCGATCGCCTTCTGGTCGTTCTCGATCGCGGGTTGGCCGGGGGGATGTCGTGTCTCGGGGAGACAGAAATTTCATAACAGTACAAGCGAAGAGTTCTCCAAGAATCAGAATCAGAATTAGAAATCGTAAGCTTTGGACTAATACAGTTTACATTACAACTTTACAATAATAAAATTTCAGCTCTTAGCATTGTTGCTTTGGAAATATATGGCGCCAGGTTTTTATTACTTGGCTTATAGTTCATGACGATAAAGGCTCTAAGACCATACGTGCACGTTTCTTGTTAGGCCGCTGAACGTTTTTCAGAATCAGAATCAGAAATCGTAAGCTTTGGCCTCAAACAGTTTACAATACAACTTTACAATAATAAAATTTCAGCTCTTAGCTTGTGTTGCTTTTGAAATACATGTATATGGCGCCAGGTTTTTAGTTCACGACGATAAAGGCTCTAACACCATAATATGTGCAAGTTTCTTGTTAGGCCGCTAAACGTTTTCTGAAGCTTAGGCAAATAGACAGATAGCTTTGCTACATGTATTTTAAGTGCCAACTTTGTAACTTACTGTGCAACTGTAAAACTGGACAGGTGACGTCCTTTCCTTCTTAAAAGCATTATGCCAAATTTCATGAAGATCTATCGGGGAACGCGGCACACAATGAAGCGCAAAGAAAATCTAAGTTTCAATTGGGAGGCGCAACACTAATCGGACTCTTCTCTGAATCTTCATCTTCCTCGCTCCACTCAACTGGAATATATTAAACAGATCCACCAAGGTACTTGGTTAATCTTAAGGCAGATGCAAAAACAAAACGTTCACAAGGTGGCGCTAATGCAGTGGGACTCGCATCAAAAGTCCGATTATTCAATACAAGAAACGCGTTGGGATCAATGGCTTTTTACCCAAGAAAAAAGCTTCGTGTTTAATTGTTATTCACAATCTTACGTTGCAAAGTAAATTTCCTTATCATGATTACGTGAATAATACCGCATTTATTATTGACAATAAGCACGACACGGGTCGACCATTAAAGACGGTGAATCAATACAACACTGATCATTAGTGTGGGAGTAAATATTACATAATACTTCATTTTATTGGATGATGTTTAGCACGGTAGGGGTAATTGCAGAATAGCAAGTATTGCCGGGCGGACTATCAAAGATAAATACCACGATTTGAAATGTTGAAGAAAACTTATGTTGAAGTTATGAAGTAACAAATACTTTGCATGTACATGCACAGAATGTGTTCTTACGTGGTATTGGAACCGTGTGCATGTCGCTTTGTACACATGCATGTGCGCGTATAACATTTATTTGAAAAATTATTATCCAATGTTTCGGTTTCTACTAGAAATTTAACGACACCGTTTACCTCGTCTTGTTGTTCAAGTCTGGGGGTTTCACTCCAGACAAAAGTTGGAAATAACACTTGGTCTCAACATAATGCCGATTTTAAACCAGTAGTTTAGTTTCCGTTTTACCCGACGTTAGATTAACCATTCCATGACGAATTTACAAAAGTTTTAGCGAAGCTGTCTTTTGTTTAAAATGCCGTTTTAACTTTAAAAATACAATTCAAGTTCAAGATACTGAAATGATGATGAAAAATTTAGTTTGGGAGAAATTAAAAATTAAATTGACACCGTTTTTACCAGCAAACACGTAATAAAATCGCTTGCATGATGCGTTGAACTATTCGGAAAGCACAAGCAACTGCCAACATTTCGTATTGGCCCCGTTTCCTCACAAAACGTGTTTGCTCGGCCATGAAAATATCGGCAAGAAGGGGGATTTTCTAAGATTAGCGTCAGGGCTAATTCGAACTCGGAATCTTCAAGGACGCAGTCAGACGCCACTCATAAATGTCAACTGCTCTGCTAATCTCATTCGCTAAATGTTAGTTAACCATGTTTTACTGTTTAAGCCACTGGCCATGAATTCAGTGGACGATAGGCAGACAAAGGCGAGAATTTATGTTAGCGACTCGTGTAATAAAACCACAAACACAATGGGTTTAAACATGTAGTTTAACAGCTCTGATCCCATTCATCAATAACCCAAAAAACGCGTTTTCGGTTAGAAAAGCGATAATGTTCCTTAATTGGAAAAGTCACCCAAATGTTAATTTATTACAGAAACTCCTCGCGTCATAGCCACGGGTTAGTTTACAAGTGATAGTACACATGTATCATACTAACAGTAACGGTAGCAGTGACGATAATACAGTTATAAGAGTCGGTCAAAACTTTATCATAGCCCAACTATTTATTACTAAAAAGAAAACATTTAATAAAAAATTTGAATATAACAACAGTTGAAATCGACCAAATATTGAATGGTCAGGGAAATCCCCTGGCGAGGAATAACAGACGACACGCTGACCAGGCATCGTGTTAGTCCAGTGAGAAGTCAGTGATGAGTTATTTGGAGATTGAAGCGTGAGAGTTTCACTGAGAAGTGAGACGAGATCAGAACTGAGGAGAATAGTCATGAATGCGGCAATAAATAAATACATGTAGCTACAGTTTAAACATGATACGTTAGCTGATAGGCAGCCATTGGAAGATTTGTTGCTCTGATTGGTGCTGAGTTTACAAACAACTGACACTTCGATCGTGTCACCACGCGTAGATCTTCTTTGATTAGAGATGTGGGATATTTGTGTTATTCGCCACCTGTTGGTCAGAAATGCACGGGACATGTACGAGGGTTCATTGACTCGTTTCATTCTGATTGAAATGTTGGCTTTCCAAAGTCCATTGTAGTCATTTTGTCAATATTTAACCATGAACGCGTTCAAGTCCTCATATTTGTAAATATGCGCTTTCACCCAGAAGCTAGATGATGTACCATGGCGGCTCCATCTCGCCTATTGTCAAACACACAGACATTAAACTCCTGTTCACCCTCGCTTCGTACGAATCGCACAATACATGTACAAAGAGGAAAGGGGGCATATCTGTAGCCAAGGGGATGTGATGAGTGCTAACACACCCCGACCGGCAAATGAGCTGGGCTCAGGAAACCATCCATGAGCAGGTAAGGTCCGCCTCTATCTGAGCCAGACACGAAATTTGCTCCTATTAATAAAACAGTGGCAGATTTGGGGGGAGGGGGGCTCAACAGGTCATGCCCCCCTCCTAAAATTCTCCCAGATTCTATTTGCAGTTCGGGATGCGAATGTCTGACGGGCAACACCCTGACTAATACTCTGTCCTGGCCCCCGTTCACTCAAAATCCTGGATCCGCCCCTACAAAAAGTAACTGTATCTTCTGTTTTTTCTGTGGCGAGATAGGCGCGGTTTAAAAGCCTACTCAAAGAATAAAAGTCACAAAATGACCTTGACTGATATAAGAAGAGGACGTTAACGGTTTCAGGAACAGCGATAATGGGTGACATTCCTTAGGGTCTCTTTTAGGGGATAAAACTGATATAGATGTGGGCAAAGCGTCAGCATAAATTTCTGTATCAGTAAGATTCACTGAAAGTAATCTGAAAAATTTTAGTCCTTTTCATTCTCTTCCTATATTGTCAAATACCAAGCATGCTACGCAAAGACACTCATATTCCTAAAACCAGTCCCAAAAGTATCATTCAAGACGTCAACAACTGAAAAGAGATTCAAACCCCATCACGCTTGACGGGGTTGGCTAACACATTCAAAATCGGTTAGTTTCAAGTCAGTTACGGCAAGTGATGTGTTCATTTCCCTTTGATGGTTGACACCGGCTGTTACCATAGCTAAATAGGCATATTTCTGAAACTTAAAAGGGGATGACACGCAGCTTTAACATTTCAAACTATAGACATTTCTCTGAAACAGTTGTAATGAATTTCTTTCAGCATGCATGCATGGATTTCGTACACTTGTTGACTTGACTTGAATCACGTTATTAAAAAAATGTACATTTCTCTTTTGAGTATTTACTGTACATTGACTCAGAAGGATGTGAAATTCTGGGGTAACATGAGCTTGAAAAGATGGCTGCGACGAGAGTTAGGGTTGGAGAGCAAAGAAATTAATGTCAATCATAATTCCACACATTCTCGACTCAAATGTTCCCTACGGCTATGAAGGGGGGAGAGCGTAAGGCGTATGGGACAGAAAGAGGGAGGTAGAGGGTTGATGACTGATTAAGGAACAAGGCTATCAACATGTGTGGCCAAAGTAAGCTTTTAAAATTCAGACGCAGATTTCGCAGATAAGATGAATATTATTACTACAGCATCTTTTTCTAATGGTGCATGAATTAGATACTGTGCAAGACAAAAGCAATCAGAAAAAAGTTACCGTTTCCACTTTCAGCAACATGACTTGTAACAACTATTGTGATATTAAAATTGTGATTACAAAATTATCTAGCGATCTTACTAATTTTTTCTATTAATAATGCCTATCCATTTCTAGGCATTAGGACACAGATTGAATACAGTATTTAACTGATTAGCGGAGGCTACACTGATGATGATTTATGTTGCCATCCGGCCGTCATAACAAAGAATTCCGAATCATTCTGTCTGAATAGTTTTGTCGTGTACTGTACGAGTATAACGATAGCAGGTTGAAGGTGCTGACAGTAAAATTGCGAATGAGGAGGCAATGGCTGAAATGATCAGTTATTCGAGGTGTAGTCTGCATGGTTCTCAAAATGTAAGAGCCCTGCCTTGACTGTTACCGCCTCCGCATACAGTTGGCGTCAACAAAAAAGAAAGCACCCAGTGAACGTGGTGCAGGAATGGAAGCAGGAAGGGGCTGAAGTATAACTATTATTCAAGGCAGCTGACGTTAAAATGTGTACAGGGATAACAGAAGTGACATGAATAATCATAGCAATGATACATGACCGGTAATACATGTACTACGTTTATCACCATGGTTACAAATACATGTAAGAGCAAAATGAAAAACGACGGGGAGTACACTTTCAGGGCTTGTAATAAGACAAGCTCTTGTTATTTAAAACATAAAACCTGGTTTAAACTGAGACCTGGGTCAGGAGTCATAATCTTTCAACATGGAATGAAAATCGAGATTAATTTTTACTGTAGTATTTTGTGCGGACTCGAGTATGTGGTATCCTTTACCAGAGTAAGTTATGATTTATGTAGACGAAATTCTTGTCCACGATCGTCCTTGAAGACAACTAGATTCGAACTGCAACCTTGAGGAAGAACTCGAAAGTAGTTTCGAGTGAAGCACCGTGATTTTGAGTGCAGCCTCAACGAAGTAATAATCATCAAATGCAACCAGGAATGAGTATTCATCTACCATTAGGTCGTTGACCCGAGCACAGGCTAAAAGACAAATATCTTGAGTTTGAAAGCAAGAAGAACGGAAAGTATCAAACATAATATCGAAATCGATTTCAAGTACATATATCAGACGCTAGGCCCTGATCACTTCAAAGCCTAAAGTATTAAAAGCACATGCATATATGACATTAACACCACTGTCATGATTGTCCTGTTTTTTTTAATTTCAGGTAATGGCCAAGAAAAGGGAAGTACTTTGTCTCCGTATCGCGGTAGGAGTTCTCGCTTTGGTCGTGGTAGCTCTCGCGATCGCACTGGGAGTCTCATCCAATAAGGATGGAGGACCGACGCTACCGGAGAAACTAAAGCAAGGGAATGCTACGTGTTCCAAGTCTACCGTAATACCGCGTGACCTGAAAAACCCGGATGTGTTTGATGACCTCACTCATGACGAAATGATTGCTGTTAGGGACTACCTTAACTTGGCTTTAGGGTTGAAACGTTTTGACAACGTCATCAAAAGCAAGAATTTAGCTAGTGGATATATATACGCTATCGAACTTCATCTCCCTAAAAAGGCAGCAGCTTTGAATTTTTTAGATGGGAACGGTCCCAAACCGGTTAGAGAAGCTTTAGTGGTTGTTTATCGAGGAGACAAAAGCACCCCCATTATCGAAGAGTACGTCGTGAGCCCACTGCCGAAGCCTTCGCGTCACAAGCTGTACATAAACCCGTCGTACAGACGTAACCCGATACCATATCACACCAAATATGTTGATTCAGCTGAAGCATCCGTTCTTCATGCGCTGCTTATGCAAATATCCGAAAAGGCTTACAAGGTACTTAAGGAGAGCTTTGGTGCTGGCGCTCACAACTGTACTAAAGAGGAGGCCTGTCTCGCGCCGTTTGAGTTTGCACCAAGGCTGAACGACTCTGGGCAACGAACAACCCTTTTCGGGTATTTCATTTATTCGGAAGGTTTTTATATGCGTCCAGTATGTTTCTTGGTCACCATCAACCACAAATCACTCGACACGTCTAATTGGCACCTTGCATCTGCTTTTTACAATGGAAAGCAATTCAACAGCATTGAAGAGTTGGTTTCCGCCTACGATAATGGGGAAGTAGAAAAGGTCAATGTGCCATTGTCGAGCTATACTAACTATTATTCTTACAGAAAACGGGATTCCCATAGCATGCCATCTACCCCTCAGATGGGTGCTCGACTGTTCGAACCTGAAGGAAAGCGATATTCTGTTACGGGTCGCAAGGTAGAATACATGGGGTGGAGTTTCAACTTCCGGTCAAGAGTTTCAACAGGTCTTCAATTGTTCGATGTAAAATTTCGGGGTCAGAGAATTGCATATGAATTGGCCCTACAGGAAGCATTTGTCATCTATGCAGGCACTGATATTTTGTCTACAGTTGCGAACTATTACGACGTTTCCTGGAATATGGGGGACGTGTCATTCGAGTTAATGCCCGGCGTGGATTGCCCAGAAACGGCTTCGTTCTTTGACATGGATTATTTCGTGAACTGGTATGAGCCAAAGCGGAATCGAAAATCGGTGTGTATATTTGAATTGAATACAGGCATGCCACTTCGCAGGCACTTTACACCAGACTACGTGGGAGGATTTAAGTATTACGCCGGGGTCCCGCACTTCCAACTAGTAATTCGTCAAATTGCCACCGTGTGGAACTACGATTACGTCATCGACTATGTTTTCCATCTGAACGGCGCCATTGAAGTAAAAGCAGCCTCGACTGGTTACCCTCAGGTGTTGTGGTATTATAACAATGAAGACGACTATGGCCACAAGATCTTCAATTATGATTTCGGAAACATGCACATTCACAATTTCCATTTCAAGGTGGACGTAGACGTGTTGGGAAGCACTAATCGATACGAAACTTTAGACATTGGCGTGGAAACAGTGGACAACGTGTGGTTTGGTGGAAAAAAAACACAGATGCGTTTAAACCGGACCTTAAGATCTACAGAGAAAGAAGCTCTTTACCGATTCAATTTTGACCAACCTAAAATGTGCTTGATTTACAATAACGCCCGGAACAATTCATTCGGCACCAAACGTGGATTTGTTCTGAAGCCCATCGGTATGGGCAAGTTTGTCCTGCCAGATAACGTTTCAGGGGCTAATGCGGCTTCCTGGACCAAATACCAAGTTGCCGTTACTAAACACAAAGATGGGGAGCAAATGAGTTCATCAATCTACGCTCAAAACGACCCTTTTGACCCAGTTCTTGACTTCGACGATTTCGTCAACGACGATGAAAGTATTGTCGACGAGGACCTGGTCGCGTGGGTTTCCTTGGCAGTTCACCACGTGCCTCATTCTGAGGACGCTCCTTCTACTCAGACTCCTTATAACACTCTTAATTTCTTCTTGTACCCGTACAACTATCACGACGAGGATCCTAGTGCGTCGTCCTCTGATACTGTCCTAGCCACACCGGATGGTGATAGTCACAACAAAGTTCGAATTGATCGTTACGGAACGTCAACTACACCGCAATGCCACCCGACTAGTTACAAAGTCGAATTCAATGGCACTAGTTACGTTTAGATGTGTTAGTAAACCTCGTGTACAAAGGGGTACCTGGTGCAAAGTAGCGGCGTTTGGAAAGCAACGATTTTAAAGTGTTGTATACATGTAGGCTTACCCAAATCGGAATTATTTCTCGGCAATTTAACGACTTGTCCTAAATCTTCTTAATGGAAAATGTTTGGCCGCGGACCATCAAATGTGATAAACAATGTACTCGCTAATTACACATCGAAGCTGCAACCACTTCCGTGAGAACCATGCAAAGTTTCCTTTAAATTACGACTCATACAAAGCCTTGTGTTTCACGAATGAAGTGCAGTAGTCACATTTATTCGACGTTGTCCGTTATTTTTGCATGTAGTCACGTGTATTTTTTTCAATTCTCAATGTTTCAGGTTCTGATTTAAATGTTCCGGAAATAAACAACAGTTTATCTTCCTGCCAAGAAAAGTCTCTTTACCAACATCAAATGAGCATTTTAATTGGCTTTTGCCTTTTGTTATTCAGAGTGTACTTAAGTATTTATGCGTTACTCAAAGCTAAGGTTTTAGAGGACCTTATCTACAAGTTTGTGTGTTTAGCCAGATACACAAATCAAGATTGAATCTCAGTAAAAGCATATTACCCTCTGAACTGAAAAAGTCTGAAGATTTTGATTTTTAACTTTTTAGCAGTTTTTTCCGTAGACAAGACCACCCGATGAAACGCCCATGGACGTTTATTCGAAAGTTATGCCGAATACACGCTCATGGACATCAGAAATAATAAATTTGCGCCGTTAAAACTACTTAAAACCGCAAATAATTACTATACGCCAGAAATAAGTACTTTATGCCGCAAATAATTATGTTAAGCCTCTAGCAAGAATTAACTAACGCACGTAATTTACGTGCGTAACGTTGACCCATTTGGCCAACCATAGTCAACCACTTTTTACTTTGAATATACTTGTACTACATACACTTCCAGGCAGACGACTTTCTGATCCACAATCTTACATGTATGCCGTCGATTGCGTCAACATTTCAATCATTTTCATTTTCTTGGTAAGTTTCAACAAAACATCATCGTAGAAATCCAGCCTTAACTTGCAGGTCGCTACTACGTTTCTCGACCAAATCGAGATGCACTTTTTCACATTTGCAAATAATTAATTCAGACCTTAAAAAACAATTTACTACTCACATATATGATTTACGCCGGAAAAATAATTTAGACCCTTAAAAGATAATTTACCAGGCAAATAAATAATTTATGCCGTTAAAATTTGATTTACGCCGCAAACGATAGATTTAGGCCATTAAATGCTAATTTTCGTCGCAAACAGTTAACTTAAGCCGTAAAGAATCACTTACGCCGTTAGCTAGTTTACGAATGTAATTTATGTTCAATAATCACTCTTGGGGAAGGAAAGAATTGGCAGCTAAAAATGTTTATACCTGGGATTATGACTGATCTCATCGGGTGTAGACTATAATGACATAGGCCCGGGTCATAACTTTGAACCCCTTTCCCCGGTCTGGAACAATTTCCCACACCCGAATCCATCTTCTGACACCGACGACGTTGACGTTCACTTTGGAACACGTTGCATACGTGAGCGTGAACTTTTGACTTCTGGTGATTCGCATTTCGCGCGTTTATGAAGCGCATAAAGGTTTGAAATTGTTTAAACCCTTCACACAATGGTTATACATGCTTAAAATCGGCAACCAACATCATGAATATGTCTGTATGACTTTCCGTGTATTTCTTTTTCAATGTATGTACTTTTAAACAAAAAATAAACACAAAAATAAATATATGTGTGACGTCATCAGTGGATCCAATCTCTGCTCTTGTGGTGTTCTACATCAGCCGCGAGCCGTAGTGGTTTCGGAAACTGAGTTCAGCTGAGCATAAGATAAGTTGCATGCCCGGGTGGTGCATTAATATCTGTAGGACAGAAAATATAACTTTTGCGTTTCCAAACGACTGCAAGGTCGCCCAAAAATGACACAGGTTCATGGGTCGGACGCGTGTATGACAGTACACACTGGAGCAAGCGTTGAGTTCAGGGGTTACTCGCGATCAGCCAGTTTTGAAGAATCGTGCTTCGATCCGACGCTGACATGGAGATTTCAAGAAGGTTTCTGCAACGTGTAAGTGCATTTGTTGAACAAAAGCTGAAGTGTTGTACCATTGCTGGAACGTTCATCAATCTCATATTGAGTCTGAGCCTTGAAGCATGAAATTGTGACTGAGATGACAAAGGCGGATCCAGGATTTTTAGAAGGGCTGGCCGGATCAAGGATTTTTTAAAA
>NMRA01000736.1:59710-100789 GCA_002633005.1 Phoronis australis | reverse complement strand
GGGAATCAACACAGACGGAATGGCATCCTTCTTCAGGCGTTGTTTCGCAGGTACCTTCATCAGTTCAGCGTACAAATCCCTTTCGTAATCGGACGGCAGAAAGTGCTTGCCACACACACGGTAATTCTCGACTGCTTTGTACGTTGCGTGGACGGGTAACGCTGCGTTCTTCACACGAACGAGCCAAGTACGGCGAAGTGTGTCATCCATCGGAAAGCGATGCTAAGGTACTCCTAAAGCGCGCTTGAGACGATAATTAGTACATCCCGGTACGCAGCAACAGTGTGGCATGTTGACTGACTAGTAAATGAAAGCAAACGACGACGTAACTTGACACAACCGAGGTAGAACAATGACTGACTCGGCAGCTCTCACAGTCAGACTATATGAAAAGAAATTGGCGCGAAATGATTGCCTCCTAAAACGTCACTTCCGGAGTAGCGGACGAGTCATTAACAAAATTACGCAAAGCTGTAATAAAGTGGAAAATATGTCTAGGATAACCAATCAACCTTATTTTAGCTCAAAATGAAATGAAAAAGGTTGCCTTCACCTTTAATACATGTACATGATAAAATGGCTTGCAGCCGTGCCAACTGAATCTGAGATTGCGTGAAAAAGGTGCTTGCATGAGATGAAGTAAGTAAGGTAAGGCTTGTGATTATTTTAACGATTAGTCCATGTTTACAATACTAACGCCTGCTAACTGATGTACTGGCCGGTGTCGACTTCGCAGCAGTCGCCAGTCAGATTTGTTTTTGATGTGTAATATTCAATGACGTAGCACTAGAGATCATTTCGTACGTCAAAGCAGTATTATTCATGTTTAGAATGATTCCTAGTAGGTTTATCAGTGACAGTTACATCATTCAATGCTGAATGTTTATGCTGCCGACTCGATATTGGTTAGTGAGGTAAGATTACAATCCAAGCCCAAAGTGTACGTGATAACTGAATATCCATTAGACTCTTCGTTTACTCCCTATATCCTATATTGTACATGTATGTCGTCCGGAAATATATTACACGTTGATATGGAAAAATCATGACTGTTTTCACGTGACCTTTGGTTTTTAGGTTTGAGTGCTAGTACCAGGCAGACGAGATATGCATCTCTTCTGCAACCGTCCCTGAATGGATAAAAACTTGTTTTATGCAGTTGACTGCAGCTAACCAGCAAGATCTTCCCATCCAGTGCAGGTCTGTTTTCAAAGGCTACTTTCTATATCGGAGACAACGAACAAAGTCTTTGAAAAGGGACAGCTATTTTTAGGAAAGGTTCGTAAGTTGTTTTGTTTATTTACTTATTCGGGTCCTTAGCGGTAAGTTGTCATAGGAATTCTCAATGACTGAACATTCTTAACTCATGCCCTCGAAATGCTGCAAGTCATTTATGGGCAATTCCGTGAAAAGGTTAACTTCGACATAAAAGTTAAAATTGTAGCTACACTAACATTTTTGGTCTCATCTGAAAGTCCATTCTCTCTTGTTTTAGGACATATATTTGACTGTCCTATAACTTTCAGGTTTTTACTTAAATGGACCCATTTTTGGGGTCACTTGACCCTAAAAATTTAGCTCGAATTTCATGTGTGTTGCTAATTATTGTCATAAAAAGCTGATTATAGGGTTTTCACTATACTATTAATATTGTGCAATCACATGAATCTCAAACTTCATAAATGATAGCATTTACACTTGGGCACATCAATGACCTCTTGGGGTCAAAGGTCAACTCCTAGATATCATGGTGTCGTACGTCCATCATAAAAGAGTGTTAAAAAGTTTAGTTTCTTTAAATGTTTTCAATCAAAATAAAAATAATTTCAGATTCTCTTTTAACTTGTTACTCAATAATTTTGACCAAAATTTTGGATCCCAGGGATTATTCGTTTAGTCAAAAATTGTGTGACAGAAGAACAGCAAATTTGTACGTCCGTCACGTACGTCCGTCACACCCATGAAATTGCAATTTTTCAGCCAATAAAAATAACATTAGGTTATAATTTCAATTTCTAAACTTGAATGATAAAATGTTTCTCACAACTAAGAAACTTAAAACCATAAAATATTACAAAGGCATCTTTAAAATTAAATGAAGAAGTTGTTACAGATTTTAACTAAATGCTTTGGTTTTTTTCAATCTCAAAAGTATTTGCAGAAAAGTTGTAGTTTATAATGTCATCTAGTTAATCTTAGTAGAATTCAACTTATTAAAATGAAACAGTTGTACCACATTATAAAATGTAAATAAAAGAAAATGTTACTTTAGTGAACTTGTTGTTTTTCTGTTGGTACCCCGTGTTAGTAAAGAAATGTTTAGCTTTTGGGAAATTCAGGATGCAAAAATATTCATACAAAATCAATCCTAAGATGCTCTAGAGTATAGCAAACAACAAAAGACCTAAAGGAATACATGTCAAGTTGCTATTGCACTGGAGTCAACATGTTATTTCTACTCCGACCTGTTATGTTGTGTTTTGTGTTAAAAAAGCCGATTCCGGGAATTTTCAAGCGGTAAGAATCTGTCACCTACTTTATTGAGCATTTTTGTCACACTCAGGCTGTAGGCACTCTTTTTGTGTTTTTCAGTGTATGGGGTCATTTGGTGGCTTGTATGAAATTATTTCATGGCAAATTATTACATTGTCTCATCTTACATATATTTGACCCTTCAATCTTTTTTAAGAATTAGTCGATTAATTTTTTTTGCTGAGCTTCGGTAATTTAATTCCCATTTGGAAAGGAGGAAATTGTTGGAGACCACGGGAGGACCAGACGCAACCGGGAGAAGAATATATATCTGCTGGAATATTCTCTGAAACTCGAAAAAAAATGCCATCGTGGATCATGAAATTCATAATTGTACTTGCGCGTTCATTGATGTGGCATTATTTAAAGTCTCTTATTAAATTTGAAAAGAAGGCATAAGTTGAAGAGATGGATGAAAACCTTATCATTTTAATCACTAAATAGAAACGTGCATCTGATAGGTTAGCTCTACATATTCCTAAATAATAATTATAATTAATTTAAAACGTCTTGTTTTCACACTGGAAGACAGCACGGGTGAATTGAATCAAAATATGAATGCCAAATATCGATGATGTCTACTAAACCTTGCTTCACACTTTGTTTTAATAAGATACCGAAGTCTTGTTACTAATACTTTAAAAATATCACAGTTATTACTTATATGGGCATGCATCAGAACCATCGACAGCATGGACCAGGTAATAATTTTGTACAAGCTCTAAGGACAAGTTCTAATTTAAAAAAACAATTATTAAAACGCATTTTTATGACAGTTATTAGTAATGTTTCAAAATTTATTTCACTTTTTATATTTTGACTGTCATGTTTACATATACTCATTAGTTTTGAATAAGTGTTCTATTTAACGCTTAAAGACAGATTTTCCTAATAATTAACAGCTATCAAATACAAACTGATTATCACTCTCAATCCAATCGATATTGTTTAGTTAAAATTTGAGGTGATTATTTTATACATTTAATCCAATGTATTGAAAAGATAAAATCCTAGAGTATATTCCTACTAAAGCCCTACCTGGGATGATTTCGTGCAAAAGGTCAATAGGTACATTTTCATTAAAAGACATTGAATTAGTAGCAAAAGGCCAATATAGCTTAAATACTGCAAAATTTTGAATCATTCTGAATTGATATTTTAGTCACAACAAACAATTTAATACAAAAAATTCAGAGCGTACGTCCATCACGTACGCCCCGTCATAGTAACTGAACTTATGTCGAGCTGTCTGACAAAAATTTCTTGGCAGATATCACAAAAAATAGTGTGTTATTCATTGAAACATTCCACTAAATCATCATGTAAAACAAATAATTGTAACTTACAGAAAATTAACGTTACTTTTTTTTAAAAATTCAAATTCTCTACGTACGGGCGTCCGTCACACCCATTTAAAGACAATTTTCTCAGTCAGATTAAAAGATAGGGAAAAAGTTATAAACGCTTTGAAAGCTATCAGTGAGACCTATCAAATGATGTATTAATTATTTTCCTAGGGTGAACATTTTTTCACAATTTATCAAAATGCTCTCTGATTGTACGCCCATCACAAATGGAATTGCCCTACCATTTTTGTTAAAATTGCATTTTTGCTGTGAACGTACTTGTGAGTTAGCACTTGAACATATTATTCTTACTGCCAACACGCAAGCAATGGTGCCTTATGATTTTTAATTACTCTTAAACAACAGGAAGATTATCCACTATTTTTTAAACGACCCAGGTCTTCATGTCTTCTACTAGAAGAAAAATAAAACATTTGAGAAACGGTTCCCTCAGCCTTAGACCAGAAGTTTGCTTGACAGGACCATGAATCTGTAATCGGTGTTTAAAATTGCTGAAAGTATGAAAATCAAAAGGCTTGAAAATGGGTAACAAAGATTTGGAGTTGTCTCAAATAACTTACACATTTTGCAGACGAGTAATGCGTTTAAAGGATTGCTATGAGTAGGAATGAAAAATAAAAACGAAGTTTTATACAATATTCATTATATACACCCTTGCTTTCTGAAAATAGTTCTTAATATTTTTTTTTGTGAAATTGTTGAGCAGTTACCGTATCATTGAAAAACAGGGCCAATATTTTTTGATCCAACCTGAAGCACTTAGTTATTATTCATGTTTCAATATTTGTTCCAGGTTCAGTGACATTTTTAAGGCCACTTCAAGCCGCAACATAGACAAGGCTAGCGTTGTTATTCCTTTCTCTTCCCACAGCATTTCCACACACCAGCAGTGCTGAATGGCACAATGTACACGCCAGTGGCCCTGGAGAAACTGGAGAAATGTGAATCGCAGTACTAAGTTACCATAAGAAAATGTGTTAGTGAATTGTTTGAGTATAAAAAGGAACTATATCTGACTGCTACACCAGCCAGCCTCGTTGGTAAGGATGCCTTTTCTTTGGCATTGAGTCTTGTGTGGATAGCATTCGCTTATTTCCTTTCCTGGAAAAACATGAGGGACTGAAACTAAAGAAGACCTAATAATTCTCTGTTCTAGTTCACGGTCAGATTTTGGACACAAAGCGAGTCAAGAGATATTCTGTTATGTTTACCTTCGAGGATATGATTGTGGTTGTTATTGAGGCTGAATGAGGTTACATGAAGAAAAACGACGTGCCGAAACCGGCCTTTTTACAAGGCTTAGCTCTTCTGTAGGCCATCGAAACTAGATCCCAGTGAAATGAAAACCAAAGCCAAAACCATCTGGTATAAATACCTGTCCTTTCCCACTGAGTGACATTTAACTTTTCCTTTCAGTAAAAGGGTATCTTATAGTAATGGTAAAAAAACTGTTCAATAATCAGTAATTGCATCGATTGTCTTATTATCGGAAGAAAACCCGTTAATGTTACACTTTGATGTTCGATTTAATTTTTTATCAACAGGCAAATTTGTCTCTATTTATCCAAACCACAACATTTCTTCAGTTTTAAAGCCCCATACAGTACAGTTGTGTTGCTGAAATTATTACCGCTTGCGAATTGTCATTTTTCTGTTGACCTAAAGAAATGTCCAGCGATCAAAGGGAAGTATTCCCTTTGTTTTGTTGATGTGTGTAACTATTTTAGAGCTTTCTTAAGAATGCTATTGAACAGTTTTAAGTTTTGTGTTAACTTGTTCTATAACAAGCAATTTTTAGAAAAAAATAAGGTTCGTTGATTATCCCAGACACATTTTTCACTTAATCACAGGTTTTCGTTACCTAATTAATTATTCATTCTCTACTCCGGAAGCCAAAATTTTCGCGCCAATTTCTTTTCATATAGTCTGACTATGAGAGCTGTCGAGTCATTGTTCTACATCGCTTGTCGTTATTTCGGTCGTAGTTTGCTGTTGTTTACGAGTTAGTCAACATGACACACTGTTGCTGCATACCGAGATGTACTCATTATCTCTCAGAGCCTGTAAGCAGCCCTGTTGCGATGTTGAGTAGTGGGAGTGAATAAAGGCGCAGTTCGTCATCCATTGAACAGGTCAGTTCGTCGTTCAATGAAAAGATCGGTGAGCCAAAATTTGATAAGTTTATTGTGGACTTGTCTAAAATATTGGGACTATTTAGAAGGTTCCACATGTGTGGAAAGGGAGACACACGGCAGGATGTAACCAGTTTGTGTACTTTGGTCACTATCCAGTGGGAGTGTGTCGCGGGACACTCGGGCAAGTGGGACAGTTGTTCCTCTGTCGGTGAGACGATAATGAGTACATCCCGGTACGCAGCAACAGTGTGGCATGTTGACTGACTCGTAAACAAAAGCAAACGACGGCCGAACTTATCACAACAGAGATAGAACAATAACTAAGTCGGCTGCTGTCACAGTCAGACTATTTAAAAAAAAATTGGCGCGAAATTCTTGCCTCCCAAAACGTCACTTCCGGAGTAGAGGGCGAGTAATTGCTTAAATTACCAAAAAGCTGTAATTAAGTGAAAAATATGTCTGGGATAATCAGCGAACCTAATTTTTGCTAAAAATGACATGAAAAATGTTGCTTTCGCCTTTAAACGCCTTCGCGTTTAACGGGCAGCTGATAACTAAGATATTTTCGTCATCAATGTTATATAACCAACCTTATACACGTAGTGTCCCAGCATTCTCTTAGCTCTCTGTGTGCACGATTTCAAATATGTTACGAAACGATGACGATAATGATTATGATGGTGAAGATGATTGATAATGATGGTGACGAAGATAAAGATGATGATGATTACGATAGATGGTGACTACGCCGATTATGACGACGAAAATTACCACGATGATGTTGTTGACAATAATGAAGGTGTTCATAACTATACGATGAAATGTTACGTAAGAAATGATGTATTATCTCTTAATGACTATTAATTACACGAACTGCACGTATAATACACTTCGAATCCTGTATAATACACACTCATAAATGATCATGTACACAGCCTATGCATTTATTAACTGCGGGCTGAGCATGCATGCGGTGCATGACATTTTCTTCACGTGTCTTTTCGCGCCTCATAAACTGCGGTCAAACAAAGTGTCATTACAGATTCTGCAAGTCCACCATTCTGGGTGTGTTACGTACTGTACCTTGCAGAGATAAAAAGGTACATGATTGTATCAATAACTAACAGGCGTGCGTTCCGTAGAAATAAGAATCTCGCCAAAAACGTAAGAACACGCAGTACTTCGTCAGATATCGCCATGTATTACAAGCGAAGCACGTGATCACACTGGCTTCCTTAGCGAGAATCTTGCGTCTACGAAACTGCACCCAGAAGAAGCTGGAGACCAGGAATAGCTGCCGTTAACACAACTGTTTCGCTTGGTCTAGACACGTAGGTCTTCATTATAAAGTAGCTTTACAGTAGAAGAATCAAGTTAAATTATTCAGGTGAGTTTTATGGTTTAGTTACATTACTTCATTATGCGAACGCGTGCTTTAGTCAAACAGTGTACATTATTTCAACTGATGCACTGAATGTCCAGTCAAAGACAGCTGCTAAGGAAGGCGCCCCAAGTAATTGTAAATGGTTCCAATCCGTGTACTAGGGTTATAAGGTAGGTTACCTTAAATGTCTCAGGGCTAGGAGAAGGGACACACCATCCAATAGGATTGTCACGTCAACCATTTGGATTGTCATTTCAAAGTGGGAGCAGCTCTGGGCCCGTTCCAAGAAAACTGACTTGTCTAAGGCAACTCTTAAATTTAAGTCAATTTTAAGATCAAACTTCATTTTGTCTTCGGTTCGTTCCAAGAAAGTGACCTTGAGTTTTTTACTTAAGTTTTGTGTTACGTTTTACTAACTTTCCGGACGCGGAAGTATCAAAGTTTGGAAATTGAGACAAATGTTAGATTTAAGTCAGTTTATTGGAACAGGCCTCTGACTTGTTAGTGTAAGTGTTGTCTCTGAAGTTTAATGAATGACACCCCTAAACAAAATTCAAAATTAATTTAATTTTTATGTGTATTATGATTTGAAACCCACGTGTTCCCCATAAAGGCAACATGAGCTTCGTTAACAAGCTTGCTGAAATCACGAACAACAGTCTACGGAATTCATATTTTTTCCACCACTGAAAAATTCTGCGCAATAAATTATCTAACTCTGCTCGTTGAATAACCAATTCGGCAACTGAATGAGCGCAGATGGGTCAAATTGTACGAGTTAAACAACTAATTCCTGGCGTCGATTAAGCAATTGTTCGCGTAATAAGCATTTCAATGCTCAGAATAGTGATCGTTTAAGAACCCTTCGTAAACATGAACATCAATCACGTTGGCAAGATTTTGCAGGCCGGAACGGGAGAGAACGTTGATGAACCTATCCCGATCGACATAAAATTCTCAAAAGCCTTCCTGTCCCCCGGCGACGTTATCACCAATATTGTGCCTCCACACTCTAAGGCCTACCTATTGCTATTGATTTTGTACCCCGACCGGTCGTCGATATCTTGGGTTACCCCTTGCAGTTGTTTTTACACCCCCCTCCCATTGTTAACAACGTTTGATTGTGTCAGGGTGCTAGACTAGAGGGGGTGGACCGCCCTTTCGCCACTGAAAGTACTACATAATGTAATGACCGGGGACCGAGAAAGCGAAATTAATTTGTGGCAGAACTTTGATGAGGGTTAGAGATGATAGGTCTACAGGGTACATGTACCATTGCCGGATTTAGGATTCTGGGCAAAGGTATCACATTTTCAAAGGGCGGATCTTCATGATGATAGCCCGACGGCTTTTTTTAGATAGTCATTCCCACCCTTTGGACACCAGGCTTAACAAGAAGGATCCTAGTCTGCTTTGGATTTTCTGCGAAATATGGCCACGACAGCCGAGCTAAAATTACAGAATTTGCGACGTTGACCGGTTGGGGGAAGACACTGCCATCAACCGGAGGCGAAACTGTTGGCTTTAATTCGCGTTGCAGACGAACAGTTTGGCATATTTCTCTCCTGATAGTAGTAACCTTCTTAAGGACCTGGAGATAGTGATTTTCCACCCCCGGTGTCAAAAGTCGTAGGTATACATGTACAATGTACTGTATGTACCACCTCAAGTGTCAAGAATTATTGTACATGTACATGTACGCCACTGACCCATAGACAGATTAGCGGCTAGGGGCATTTAAGTCCCATTAAACTCTGACAAAGGTTCTACAAAAACACTTAATGAGACAGATGTCCGACACAACTGCCAAATAATTCTGGCAAGACGTTTATCAAAGTTTGACAAAGTCTATTGAAACCATTCACATAAATTGAAAACTACTTTACTTGTTTGCTCAACGTGCAGCAAAATCACAATGTGGAGACCTAAGTTGCCAATTTGAATTCTGTTTGAGTTATACAGTGTACAAACTGGTACGTAGCAAGTAAGATGATAACTTTCCCCAAAAAGTCCTTTTGCCTCGTTATACATAGTTATCGGTTTATAGATACGCTGGTTGTTAAGCGGACATGATTTCACTTCCTGAACATCGTTCTAGTTATAGGAATGGTCTACCACTCACGTAAGGGGATTTCCCTGATTGCAAAGTAAAACTTTTGAGAGTCATCTGATGAAATGTATAGCGAGTGTTTTCCCTTATTTGTGCATGATTGGCTATCTGCTAGTATCTATGGACTACGCTCTCGCCAAGTGCAGTTGGTATGCATGGTTTCTGGTACACTCTGCCCACTCTCAAAATTAATATAAGATCGCCAGAAGGCCTTTTTAAAGGGGATTTCGTCATTGTTANGGGGAACACGGCGCATTTGTAACGGAACTATTGGCTAAGTATAGGCTTCCCCGCGATATATCAAGCGACCGGCAGTAGCGCTGCGCACTACGACTCAGTTTCCGTCGTCTGCTCCACTGTGCAATGAAGAAAATTAGAGAAAATGGAACATGAGTGACGATGAAAAAACAGAAGCTGCTGGTAAGAGGGGAATTTTAATAGAAGCCTTAGTGAATCACTCAGAAACTCGCAATACTCTCTTTGTCAAACCTTATGTTAAGACGATTTCCAAAGCAATCCCCGGTCATTATTGCCAACACGAATAACGGATTTGGTCTTTTGGGCATTTTAA
This sequence comes from Phoronis australis, assembly GCA_002633005.1. Classification (NCBI taxonomy): domain Eukaryota; kingdom Metazoa; phylum Phoronida; family Phoronidae; genus Phoronis; species Phoronis australis. Next base: position 90,690 of record NMRA01000736.1, on the reverse strand, counting down.
GACTATTTTGAATACGACAAATTTGTTAAGAATCGATGGCACAAAACGTGTAATAAGCATTACAAAAAGAAGTAGGTTTCGCGCGCAAACGCTGTGGACCTTAAACAAGTACGTCTCTTAGTAAGTGATTAGAAGCTAAATCGTGGTGGTTTAGTGGTAACGCACGCGCGCTCCATGCGCAAGGTCGTGAGTTCGAGTCCCCAAGTTTGGTACTTGAAGTTTTTCCTGTTTGACGCGTTCTCCGTGTTTTTTTTTTGCCTTTTTTCTTGGTTAATACTTTAGAAATCAAGGAAAATAATTGATTTTTAGAGGTCAAAACAGAAAAATTTCCTGGGCGGGAGGGGGGCAAACCCCCCTCCCGACCTCCCCCCATTTGGTGCTATGCGCATCTACAATCGTGGTTCAGTTTGCGCAAATGTTTACAGCCGGACAAAATGTTGCCCCCCCCCTTGCGATATCCTAGATCCGCCACTGTAAACTGCTAGTTTGAACTCATAACTGAAGCGCTTTGGGCTTTAAAGCCTTTACCACGCTCATGTAATCTTGACTGGCCGAATGAGCTGGCAATTCAAGTCAAAGGCAACATGGCACACGTACACCATTTGCGAATTTTTAAGGTTAGTCAACCCTAGCAAACTCTAAAGCGGTTTTTAAGTCGCACATTGTTTTGGTGCTCTTTTGGCAATGGAAATGAAATCCTATCTCGGAAAGAATTATCGCGAGCCAGGAATAAAAGGTTTATATGTAATTCGGTTTTCGACTTGAGCCAGCTAAGACGTGAGAATATACATGTACATGGTTGTATTCGCACCGCTGAGCCAAGACGGATACGTAAACAGCATTTTTGTAATTTCGTTGAGTATTTCTTAGAAATCGTGATGATTGATTACAGTGCCTTGTTTATTTTAGAACTAGTTTTGATTTTCTTTCGTGGCATTGTTATTATTTTTTCTGTTAGTCCTCTCGTCAGTTTTCAGGCGTCAGGGTTAGTCCGTGGTAACTGGTGGTAGTGGCGAAGAGAAAGACAGCGAAAGATGAGGAGAGAAAGTTCAAGCGAACATTTGTCAAGTACTATTGCGTGATTCACCCTTTAGGAGGCCTAGCCAGGACATCGTTGTCAGAGGGTTAAATTGATTGCAGCACAAATAGCGTAAATACACTTGGAAATTTGCACTTAGTCTTTCGTGCTTGTATTTCGAAAGGTCGAGAAAGTTTTTAAAGCGCAACTTTTTCAGACCATGTTAATCTGCTATTTTTTAAAATTAAATTCGATGCAAAACTACATATATGTTTCTCTAGTCGCCCGATATGTCACTCTCGTTCTTTGTTTTTTCTTGAGACAAAATTAAAAGTCACTAATTAAAAATCGAGAACCTGAAAAATAGTACCAATTGCTGATGATCTTCTGTTGATTAAAGTAATGTACCTTTCCATTTTGAGGGATCCGTCGTTTTGCATCCACGCGATCACCCGTTTTGTGTTACTGAAAAAAGCAGCGGCTCACAATGATGTAATTGATTACCACTGTATTCCGGTGTTTTAAAAAATAGGTCGTTCGATGACTGGATTAAACTTTACTTTTGTATATGTCAATCAGATTGACGGAGGTCCGATTTTTATGACTCTGTACAGTGTACATGTATAACGGATTAAGGTACTTAATGTACTGTACAGTAATTGTACTGACAATTACAAACAAATATTGCAACGATATTTGAGCTCGAGTTTAACTCATTTACCGTAACAGCCAGTTCCGGGAAGAATCAAAATACGAATAAGTTCCTAAAACTCCAGAGGTTATCCCCAAACGCCGTGGGATATCGTGTCCCCCATGTTTTCCCGGTTGTCCGTCAAAAATCTGCGAACACACCTTCGAAAACTGCTTTAATATACTGTTTTGATTAACAACGGATGTGTTAGTAGCTGATTTACATATGAATTTACTCTACGAATTTCGACTGACTCGTAGATTATTTTTGACATTTAAGAGCCCATCTTGTAAGAGTTTTGTAAGAATGGATGATGCTGTAACTCAATGAGTTTAAATGCAAGCTGAAATTAAGAAAATCTCAATCATCCGTCTCCCAAAGTCAGAGAGTACCCTAAACGATTTTTTCCAATCTAGAATTCTTCTCAATGATATTGATGAAATTCAGATATTCATTCAGGGTATCATAAAATGTACTCATGTATTCAAATCAATGTAAATGCATTGTTTATTGACTTAGAGACAAGATCGGTGGTTTACAGGTGTATAAATTCTGAGAAACTTTTAAGAGACCTTTTCTCGAATGAGTTTTGGTAATTTGGGACAAGTAAAATAATACAAGAGTAATATATACTTTTGGCTTTAAATTGTTACAAAAATCAAGTCTAAGCTCTTTCAAATGACAACAAGATGTTTTCTGGATGTACATGTATTTTGCAGTGAGTAAAAAACTGAACCCGATGACATTTGTCCACTGATTGAGTCAGTTGAAGCTAAGCTTGAGGGAATATAAATAATCGTTCAGGTAAACCTCTTGTTTTCTTCCATTTATTTGACATGATCAGGTTAATTTAAAGTAACTACACTAGCGCGCTCTGTAAGGATTTCCTCAATCAATCAAATAATCAAATATCTTATCTGTTAAAATGACGCGGAACTTACAGGTATATGTATAGGCTATACAACGTACGTGTTTATACCAGTGGTTTCAGATTGTGGGACACGTATACATGTACGTGCACGAAAAATTTTATGAATGAATTTTTTGCAGCCTGCATGACACGGCAGTCAACTTGTATTTTACAGCAGCTACAATCTTGGGGTGCACATCTACTATTTTCGGTATTTTCGTCAGTTTGAGCTAAATCTATTTCTAAGTTAAAGTTTGCTTACATTTCTGACGATTTTTCTTGAATTCGTTGAGTAATACCTGTGCAGGACACCCAGACGTTGTACAATGTAGCTGATGCACGTTCAGACGCTTCTTAAAAATGCTCCTTGCGCCGGTTCTTATAATTTTTAGGTTGGAAGTATTCAGAAATTTGTCGCAAAATTGACAAAAATACAGTGTTTACCGAAGTTGCAGTTTTGCTTTGGGCTCTACGTATTTTAAGTGTTTTGAGAACGAATTTTAAATATTGACTCATATTTGACTGTAGACGTACATGTAGGAGAGTTTCAATCCCCTGGTCGCTGTCAACTCTAGTTCCCGCCAATATTGGAATTACTCCTGTCGGAAATAATTTAACCTCCTTCCGGTCGTCATAGATTTTACCCCTCTCTTCCTTTTCATGTTTTTCCACATTTTACATTTAATGTTTCCCAGCCCGAACGCGTTCTTATTTATGCCACTTTCCTTAATTTTGCCCCCTGCTCCCAGTCTAATACGCCTATCAGCCAACCTCAGTAAACTGTAAAAGATATTCTCGAGTCTATGGTGGCTTTGATGTTCTTATTGGTGACCAAACTCAATGCACATGGCCGAAAGATATACAATGAGACCACTGAAATGGCTTATTCTAATTCATTTTTCGCTTTTGGCAACTATGGAGATGCAGATTTGACATATTTCAATTGAGATGTTGCAGGACGCCCAGTGCTGGAGTGGCCAACTATTTCGACGAGCTTGCTTTCTCGCCATGTATAAACGTTTCTTGCTTAAAGAAAATTTGCGGTTGATTGAAAATTCGCTGTCGATGCAATAAATCACATGAAAAGAATTTGTGAAGACTTCCTTGTGAATAAACAGTAGAGAGTGTATTCCTTACGTTTCATTTATATTTGTTCTTATTTTTTACGTTAAACGTATTTAGCGATCTTGAGACGTCGATTGGTGAGATTTGACGTTACTTTACTTATACCTTTCCTTCAAAATAGCTCCAACCTGCACATACTCTGCATGGATGAGTTCGGAATTGCACGTATTTTTATGTAATATTCATATAACAAGAATGTGGACCCAAGCAAATTATTAGCTCTCAGTTTTTGCTTGTTCCAAAAATATGCGGTCCTTGGTTTTCAACTAAATTAGGATTGGATTTGGCTTCATTTTTGCAAATTAAACCAATCGAAATATGAATAAGTATAAATATGATTTAATCGATATCCTGGAAGAGCAAGGTTTCAAGAGCATAAAAAAGAAAATTTAAGTAAATTTTGAGCGTGCCTATATTTCATGTGAATGTTTGAAATGAGTTACCATTGCGCATGTTCAGATAAAGACTACGGAATTAACGAATTAGAAGAAGTAATTTCTACCAATGCTAGAACTCGTCAAATAAAGAAATCATTTGCATCATTATGTTGGTGTATTAAGTAATTAACCTGTCCGGTTGATTTCCATTTTAAATCCGTGTCAGGTATGAGAAATGACGATAAATTATGAATTATTTATTTTTTGCTTTTGTTATAATCGCACATTATCATGAACTAATGAAGTGATTTCTAGTATGACTCTCCTGTCATTCGGCTGAAAAACTGCATTTTAGAATAATTTTTAAAATAATAAATTGCCAATTAGCAAGAACAAACATCGGAAGAAACGAAAGCAAACAAATGCCAAGTAGCCATCAGCGCCGCAACGTCACAAAAGCGATAGATCGTAATTGGCGTTCAAGTGCTACAGTTGTATGGTTCTACCCATGATAGGTCTAATGACGGAATCCTTTCTTTTAACCTCCAAATCAATTGCCAGGTCGTCGACATTCTGTCGGAACGCTTCCTGTAGCAGATCTGTGTGACAACTTCCATTTCCACAGAGAAACGTTCATTGGCTGCGGTCGCTTGAACGTCGTCTGAAGTTTTCGCGCCTGGGAGTAGGCCCATAAAAGATTTTCTGTTCTTCATTTGAGTTTGCCGAATGCCCGAACTTATTTAGCTGTAGATGTATTTTTTTGTTTTAATGTATATTATTTCTAATTACACTAATATTTACGAACAATAAAATCCCTGGAGATATATGACTGGATGTGCAGCGACCTCAGTGAATAAAATTTCTGACCGCCGCGAGACTGCTTATCTCGCTGCTCAATGATACATGTATACCGTCTCTAATATTTGACCTTTAAAGCCTCGGATACGCTAAAATCCCACCTAATTTGTTGAAGAAGCGCATATATATATCCTCACCCATTGATTAAAGTCAGTCTAACCAGTTGGCGCTCAAATGCTTAGTATGCTTCTAAGTCATACATGTATTTATGGCAGGGGCATACTACAGTACCTACTATATGGCCATCTTCATGGCAGATTCAACATTTTCACTACTCTTCAGAATCATCACAGTTGTGGGCATGAAGGATGAAAGTTTAAGTCGGGAAGGAAGTGTTTGCTTCTCGAAACTTGCAGAAGGCGGAGAGGACTTGATGAAATTTATAAAAAGTCGAAACATTTATGCAACAGTAATACTTTGATGTGAGTGAGTCTTTCAATAAAAAGTTTTAGTACACGGATTCCACTTCCCTACAGAGTACATCGATTCAAATACCAAAAAACCCGTTTTGAAACGCACGTAAGGCTCATTGCAGACATTGAGTATCAATTGTAGCTTTACGGGTGTGGGCGTTGATGAGGTAGAAGAAATATCATATCGCCATGCCTCCCCTTCATGCAGCAAAGGTTAAGGGTGAGGGTTGCCCTTCTCTGGGCAGTCGAGGGTTTTGGCATTTACTTCTGTACTGTCGTCTTCAAACACGACCTTCATTAAGGCAATAGTCTGATATAACGTACCCGCATTTTGAGAACCAGTTTGATGCCCGTTATATAGTGGAAAAACTGGTTCTCAACATTCGGGCACGTTATATCAGACTATTACCTTCATTAGATCTTCAGGGATCATGACCTTACAGTGTATATCTACCGACAGATTAAGATATGTTCATAAGTCATTGGCATCATTTCCGTTCATTTGAAAATGAGTTGTTTACTGGAAATGACCAATTACATAGTGAACGTCCAAAAGGAATGGCAGCTTGCCTTCCGCAATAAAGTCATCCAAATCTTCCGGCGCAATACTTTTTTTGGCTTTTCTGTCTGTATTCCAAAAATTGTACACATTCATGCTGAAGCTGCCGATCAGATTAATAATGCCTTCACAAAATGCAACAAACATGTCTGAGCTATGTTACATTGCGGTACATTTCGAAATTATTCATTGCAGATAAGTGAGACCGACCATTTTGTATTCTAGAATAATAGTTATAGTTTTGAAGGCTTTTTACTTGTTTTAGAACCACAGATCCATCGACAAGTCAACGGATACGTGTAGTAGTTGCGTAGTACTGGAAGCAATTTAAGTTTTAAGATATTTTTGGTTCTTGCCCTCCGTCACTGTTCCTATAGACACAGCAAAACGATTTTTGGCAGCACATTAAAATGGCTTTTAATTCGTCTTAGAAATGCACGTCACGTGCATAACCACTGTTCTCTTTCATAGAGTCATTAGGTCGTGCTTGCATGGCAAGAAAATAAGCTAATTAAGGTAGGTGTATACACTGATCAAATCTCCAGGTTCCTAACTAAAATGAGTAAAAAGGGAGTTTTAACTAGTTAGATATGACTCTGAAAGTGACAAAAATTGGGAAAAAGTTTTTTTATAGTTCGTTTTTTAAAAAATCGTATTTTTTAATTTTCAAAAAATCCAATTTTACCTCGAATTTTTTTTCAAAATGCACAGGGATCATCATCAACTGTTTCCTTACGCAATATTCTAGTTATCCATACCAAATATATGTACAAAATCATTATGATCTTGATTTTGTGGCATTTTTTGTGTGTGAGTTGGGGCAAGCACGCCACTTTTTGTCATTTGGTCACTTTCCGTCTAATAACTAAAAATCTGGTCCATTTATCAAAAAACCCTGGCACGCGATTTTACTTCAGTCCTAGAGGATTTCAAATTTGCAACTTTCGTAAAAATTGACAAACGTGTTGTGGAAAAATAGTCCCGAGAATCTTGTCACTATCTTGAAATCACGAGCCGAGAAAAACGGCTTTGAAGTTAAGCGTCATCGATTGCCACTTGAGATCAAATTTCGTTCAGAATGCGTGGTCATTGTGTTCCAATTTTTGTTGAAGTACTAGAAATAAAGCTGATATTTACTTCATATTTAGAAAATGTGTCATACCTGTTTGTTTACAGCGTAATTTAATCATTTTTTCGAACTTGTGAAGCACGACAGACGACCAAAACCAATATGGCTGTCACGTGGGCGGAGCTTAGCGTTGATCTATTGTCTGCTGTACTGGGTTGCCGACCATGTGTAATTGTTTATACGATTCATCTGAACTCTCCACTCAGTTTGTAAAAGACTCTCTAACTATATTACACAGACCTATTTGTTAGTATTCCAATATTATCATCAAACAATATATGTGTTATATCAAATCGCCGCGTTACTGCCTACATAAGAATGTTGGCGACGAGGATAAAGAACTACTTTCATAGTAATGGTTCAACATTTTTACGTGCCTGTACCGAATGGACTTTGGGATAAGAAAATATCACTTTCGGCGCAAATAGCGCCGCTTGGGTGAGATTCTCAAGTTACTAAAGTTTCTTATATTGCTTTCCTCTAAAATCGTATAATATCATGAGTTTTAATTCATTGTTACGTTTGAATCTATGCAGTAGAAAAACTTTTGTTATGTTGAACACTGAGTCATTTCTCTAATTCTTTGGGTTACGGCCAGTGGCAAGTTAAAAATCTTCTGGGTTTGACAGCCTAGTTTCTCCACGGCGAGTTCCCAGCACAGAAGCACGGTTTATCTGCGAAGACTCTACTCTGACGGCATGTAGTTGTCCACAATGAGCTATACACTGTATACATAGTTATATTTATCTCATTGGTTGTCCATGTGTCGCGCGCGCGGCTTGTCTTCACAGCGCGTGCATGCACTCTCACCGAATCGTGCAACACCACCCACGTCGACACTCAGCGTCCTCTCGCAAGACACCTGACCTTATATTACCGACTTCTCTTATACATGCACAATTTCTGCACGGACTCCTCAAGCTGAGTGCAGTGATGGCTTCGGTAGGGCTTGGCGTACTCAACTTAATTTTTTTGCAGATAGACAAACAGGCTCAGGCTCGGAACAGGAGCTAGTTCACCATTTCACTACCAACTTTCACATGGTGAAAAATAGAATTGTTTTATTTTTGGTCTTGCTACAACACCAATATCAGCTGTTACATCACTCTCGATTGCCCGGTTACGCAATGCTTGTTAGATTAGAGCCAGTGTCCTTGTATATGAGCTCCGCCCCAGTTGTCAATCACTGAGGTGGTGAGCACTCAAGCCATATGACTTACTGAGGCTTGGTCAAATACAGCTAAAAAACAACTTTGGATTTTCAGAATGATTTTATTTTTCTTCAGTATACTGTGCATCAAGAATTAAAGATTAGGATGACATAAAAATGTAAAAACAGTCAAAATTAATTTTTTTTGTGTATCCACTTACCTTAAAATATCTGCGTTTCATGCACTCCAGTCAATAATGCATATAGACAGAGTAAACAGATCAGCACATCAAAAAAGACTTTCTAAATTAATTTTTGAATTGCACGTATTGTACATTTAACCACTGCTTCCTTTGATATAAGCTCAATTTATCGTAGTTGTACGACCACAGAACCACATGTACTATGAGTTTTAGAATATTTACGATTGGTGCACTCTGGTCTCTGCTCCCTAGAGATACAGACTGGCGCTGCGCTAGAGTTTCTTGTTTATATTATATATATTTGTTGGAGTCAACAGGTCGTTAAGTTACGCGGAATTAAAACAATTTTGTTATTTTAAAATCTTAGTGACTAACAACCCCCCTAGCTGTTCTCTAGAGAGAGTTAACGGATCTTGGAAGTACTTGGAAGTGCATTGAAATTAATTGTTTTTATTACATTAAATTTGCACCTACATCTAACCGCTGTAGTCTTTGATGGAGTCAATATATCTTAGTTGCGACGCAATAACAAGTGAGCGACTTAAAAACATATTGCAAAGCGAAACTAATCAGTGTTTGAAAAATCACACGTAGATTTTTTGATTTAGGAAATTCATCTATTTGTGTTTCTATTATTATTCGTGCTCATGCTGTTCACGTATTATTAAAGTAGACATACCGGGAGAATTTACAAATGGTGGTAAACAAAATACCTTGCAATGAACTAAATAAAAGTTTGCGCTTCCGAACACTTAATTTCCTGTCGACGCAGCAATTCAAGCAAATTAAACTTGAGGTGGCGCTCAACAGTTTTTCCTCATTTTTGCCTTTCCAGGCAAGGGGGAACTGAAGGAAATCAGTTTTTCTTTTTTGCCACAAAACCACAAAATATGAAACATCTGCAGTTACTGACCACATATAAATCTTGCCTAAATACTAACAACTGGCATTCAAAATGCGTTTTTTGCGTTTATGACCCAGCCGGCCATGCTAAAAAACGAGCAAAATACATACACAAAATTGGCAGTTTCCACCATAAAACCACGACTCGCATGCAACTACTTGAAGCCATCAGACAACACACTCAGAATTCCAAAACACGAGACAATGGGTGCCGATCAGACCGTTTTTTCGATAACCTGGAAAGTCCGAGGGGTACCTGAATTTCCAGCCACAAAAGGAAGTGGTAGAGTGTTTATAAACAGCCACAGTTGCAAGGAAAATAGGTCAAGTGGGCAACAAACTGATTTTTTTTCAAAAGGACATTCAAAATAATTAACAAATGCCATTCGTAGCCACCACATTTACAGCAAATCTCAAAATATCCAGCCAATCCAGCTGGCGCCAATTTCTTGCGAATTGGTGAAATTGACTGTGGCTCGAAAAAACTATTGAGTGCCACCTGAGCACCAAAACCGTAGTTCCTCGCTAGTTGCCAAACTGACAAGAAAACGGGAGAAAATAAATGACGCTTTGAAGTGGGAATATTGACACGTAGGCCTAATAACGGTATACTCATGTCTGAAGTAACAGTTACTACAAAAAGTCAAGAAATTATAGTGAAGCGTCTTCAAGCGGTTTTTCCTAGAAGTACATGTATGTCAGTGTTAAACTGCACTCGGATCAGTAGGTTTCTGAGTCCATCATAAGTCGCCTCGACCTCAGCCAGTTGTGTCCATCGGTCTAAGAGCCTTTTCAGTCTTGCCCCGAATTGGAACACGTTTTCACCCTTTTCCGGCTTAGACTCTCTGAACTTTCGTCGGAACCCATCTTCGGTTAATTCATACCAGTGCAGCAGCGCCACCTTTAGTTGGTCATAGTTGTTAATGTTGTCGGGAGGCATGTTGTTTAACACCTGTAGGCCTTTACCTGTCAACAATGTACTCAAGTCCACAGCCCACTCCGATTTATCCCACATCTGGCTTGTGGCGAATGTCTTAAATCGGGCTGGGAAGGCATCCATGTCCTGGACGCGCTCGTCGAACCTTTGCAGTTTGTGACGACTGGTGCGTACACCACTGCTTACAGCCAAACCACTAGGTGTCGCTTTGAGCTCAATCTAGAGTTGCAGTGTCTTCTGCTTCTCAATCTCAGTTGCTTAGGCCCGCTCGGCTCGTTCTTGCTCAAGCTTGTGTTCGTATTCAGCTTGCTGTAGCTCTCGTTGATGAGCGCGCTCTGCCCAGTGGCGGATTTAGAGGGGGGCCAAGGGGATATATACATGTAGGATAGACCGATTAATGAATTTGCAAGTGTGGTATTGTCTGGGCAATACCTTATTAAGTATTCACTTTAAGTCTTTTTTCGAAGCTCATTTATTTGAGAAAAGCCCATTTCAAATGAGAAGGTGTTTTCCACAAGATGGCTCTATCGTACAATTTCCTCTGTACACTGTAGCAAGTCTTTATACTTCAACTACTACAGTTCATCTGAAAATCTTGTTGACTTAATCTCATATTATAATATTCTACTTATTTAGTGATTGCTTAATAAAAACCACATGATCATATCCAATCATATCATTGGCTGTTACAGTTTGTTCGCAGAATTTTCTAGAATCTCTGGAGTACTTTGACCCCAAAACCTAAAGTTGAAAACACCATTTAAAAATAGATTTTGACGTTAAAGTACACGTCAACAAGTCTGACCCCGTGATTTAAAACTACACATGCACAAATTTTGGACTACTGAAAATGGATCTACTCTTTCTAATTACTCAATCAATATTTATTCTGACACTCAGCATACATTGTCTTAGTTTTTTTGAGGTTTCATTCAGCTATTATGAAATGAATACCATACAAGCTAACTAAATAAGCACTTGAAGAAAAATTGGTTATTTCCAAGTTTTCCCTCAAATGATGTACAGGTAATGGGTGGAAGACGTTTGGTCACTTGAGAATCAGTTGCAATAGCGGAACACAGCAGATCAGAAGACGAGGACGATTTTGAGCGAGAACTAGGCAATTGTTATACATGTACAGACAGAAAAGAGAAAGGATGCGGGCATCACTCACGTACTTGAAGAACCAGACAATGAATTCGATTTCACACTTAGCGAACTTTCCTCGGGTTTCAGGCCGTATAACTCGACCCACTCGCACGAGAAATGCTGCAGACATATGTAAGCCACAACCAACTGAGCCGTTTGCGGTGCATTTGTGGGCGCATTTCAACGCTCCGAGTTGCTCTTGTTTATATTTGAGTGATAGAACAAATGCCATGGTGGATTAAAGGCTTTAAGAAAATGATGGATACTATTTTTTGATGGATAGGTGTTATAAACTGAGCAACCTTTTAACACCACCTACATCTACTGTTAACATTATGGCATGTAAAATTATCCAAAACAAAAAAGATTAACATGAAAGCGTTTTCACAATAATTGCCTATTTAACGCCACGCGTTGAAAAAACAATCCTATAATGTGTTGATTTATAGCGTTAACTTGTTCTTTAGAGTGCATCGTACTTCATGTTTGACATGTAAGATCTGTCATTGGGAACCATTTTTCTTCAAAATTGCACGCCTAACTAAGTCCAAATGACCTAAAGTAACCGTATTAAAAGTCAGAATTACATGTAATACACAAAAACGAAATACAAACACGCTATTCTAAAGTACACTGCCGTCCCTATTAACATATTGATGTTTGTGTGTTCTCTTTCTGAGCTTTCCCAAAAATTAATTTAAATTAACGTTTTAACGTCTCGCGTCTGCACCGCAACGGGAATTGCTATTGAAAATAGACACTGGACACATTGCATCCTTGTATACAAACATTTCCTTGGAATTTATTGCTTGTCTAACACTTGTTCTTATTGCTGAAGATGCTTACTCAACTTCAAAAAATTGGTTGCTTTCCTTTTTTTCTGAAATTAATCATATTGCTTGACTTTCTCACACATTGTCTTTTAAGGGGGACAATTCCGTGACGTCATTGCTGATCGGAGAAAAGTGTCTCAGTATGGGCAGCTATCAAGCTTAGCATGCGTGCGTCATTGCATTGGATTGATATTCCCTGCACTCTACTAAGACCATACTTCATTTGAGATTAACCCTCCTTGACGTTTCAACTTAATGGAAAAACAACTGGATAACGCAAACAGGATCAACTGGTATATGCTCCAGGAACAGTGTTTTGTTCGGCGCTTGGGCGAGACGTGAATTTGGTCTTAAACATAATTAGCGAATCAATGAAAAAATTACCTGATGATTCAATTGATTACACTGCTAAGACGTTGGATACGCCTTAATTTCACGATTAAATATCAAGCATGCATGTGTCAGCCCATAGATATACATTGCATGCAACGATTCTTCACTTATTTTGGACGTATTTTATGGCTCGCATCGAGGATACAACTGATTCTCATGGAGATAATCTTTCGTGGACACTGTCACCGGTCGCAACTGAGCAACTTGACCGGTTTGCGTAACGCAAAACCCTTCGCAAATATCAAAGACAACATGTACCACCTCTGGATGTCACAGGCTGCTGGTCTTATCATTCTTTAGATAACCAGACATAATAAACACACTGGGAGCGACAATAGTATTTTCATCAATTGTTTTGAATTGTTTTATACATGATATGTAAAAACGGCTGTAGAAGAGCATACCAGAGACCTACATCATTAGATCTCTGATAAGTAGGCCTACTTTAGTATATTTGAGTCTACAACCGGATAAGTGGCAAGGAAATGTACTAGAGGCTATTGAAGTCCAAATCCATAGACCCAGTCCCAACAAAGACCCAGGACTGGACCTACCTGCGGTGTATTAGGATTTGTGGCGGGATTTCCCCCAACACTAGGGAATTCCCGATATTGATTTTATTATTTTATTGTTTTATTCTTCAACGTTAGAGGGCGCACCCGCTGGTGAAACAAGTCCGTGAGATATGGACGAAACGGTTGAACACGTTTTACGCAAGATACGGTTTCGTTGGTTTCAAAAAGAATCTTTTCTCTATAATTATATAATTCAAATGGAACCCAGCAAAATACAAAGCAAGACAATGAATATTCTAATGTTGACACAATAGGCCTACACGTTTTTCGGCGACTGCTGTTTGAGCATGACCTCAAACGTCGAAACACAACATCTAAAGAAATAGTCCGTCGGTGTTCACAGCCTTTGAATATTCTGACTGCCGGAAGTGTCTTAATGTGACAACTTTAGACTTTTACTAGAACTTTTGTTATTTTACATGCTGAATTTAAAATCAATACTCGTATTATTTTAAACAAGTGCTAAACGCTGAAAGTATTTTTAACATTTGGCACTAGCTACGGAAAATTTCAAACACGATGTTTCAGTATTAAAACAAAGTTTCAACGCAGAAGGTTTGATAAATGCTGGTGAAAGTACACGTGGTACTTCCCTATCAAAATACTTTTCAAAGATCGATATTTTACCGAAAAGGCGTGGTCACGTAAACTCGGAAATGGTACAGTGCTGTGAATGAGACGAATATATTTGTTTCGGTTTCAAGTTTCAGGGAATATACACTTTTATGGGTTGATCACTCACTAATTGCTTATTATGTATTTCAAGGAAACAGCATTCTAATTAGGGGTACACGTAACCTTGACTCCCTTGGTGTTTGATGTTGATGTCAGACACTTGAGAATATATCTAGTAACTCCTTTCTTTGATCTTGACGACAGGCACTTGATAATACATGTACACGTGCGCCGTTTAACTTCATCGCTTTCTCAAAGCGGTTTTAGGAAGACACGAAGTGAATTAAATTGTCTCCTTGAAACCATCATGATATTTGCTGTCTGATTTACGCAATGCTCATAAAGTTTTTTCATTCTGTCACCGCCAATCGCATTCGTCGAATTCTGAGAAAATGTTGATGAAAAATGTCTGTCTGATGTCTAGTGGTCGTTGATTCTCCTATGAATTTTTAATGTTTGTTACGAAATCTTCAATACAATGAATATACATAACCCGCAAAGCGCCAAGAGGCATTGTATCTGGGTTAAATAAATACAAAGAAATATATATACAATTGTTATACACAAATGCATAAATTAAAAAACCGATGTTAAGATTACAAAGAAATGTGATTACGAATGTAAATAAATCATTTTCATACACATGCATATAATTGTAACCCCTCACACAAAGAGATTTAATATTATAAAGAAATGTTGATACTATTTCCAATAAAATCTTTTTTTCATTTTGGTCGAGTTCTTGACATCCATATAGAAAAAGATTTGTTTTGTTGTACAATTGCGGAATTTCAGAATATTTTGTAAACATTGGGGTATTGTTGGAGTGTCTGGAAAAGATGTACCCTCTGCTCCTTGCTTACCTCACGAACAAAGAAAACATGAGCATTTGTCTGTGCGTCTCCACAGCAACACAGAGGCGAAATATTATTGAAATTATGTCTAAATTTCTTGTTGTTTAGGAATATATCGCATAGTGATCTGTATAGGATTATTTCATGGTTGCGAGGAAGTTGGAATGATGTCAGTGGGACTATCAAGTTTTGAGTAGTGGTATGTATTTTAATTTTTTTAGACTGGCGATTGAAGTGCTTTCTTTTATTTTGGATTGTAAGGGATTCCAGTTGTCAATGCAAGTTAAAATCGTAGATCTCCTGAAGGCTTGGCTGAGAGAAGATGGAATAGTGTATATATTACTTTGCCGCAATCCTGTTCTCGTGTTAAGTCTTTTGTAGGAGTCAAAGAGGATTTTGTTTGAATTATTGTTTATGTTGGTTAAGACTTTGAATGTATATACATGGACATGTGGAGTTTCAGACGAGTTGCTAGTTTGCTCCAGTTGGGACTGTTGAGAACCTGGATTGTGTTGGATCCTTTGTATGCTCCTGTTATGGCTAAAGCTGTTTAGTATTGTAGTCTTTCTAATTGAAAAAGTATGCTAGCGTTTGCCGATTGGTAAATTATGTCTCAGTAACCTAGATGTTTAGGGACTGCCTACCCTAGCATGTGAAGACTGGCTCCGGCAGACTGAGCGGAAGAGACCCCCAGTGGTCCAACGGTCAAGACGGCGGTCTCAGCAAGCGCTGTGGAGCGCTCAGAGCACGACGAGGCACCAAAGAAGTCATGGTCATCCACTGCAGCGGGGGTGGCCTCCAGCCGTAACAGTTTTCTGTGCCACTGGATCAAGGTTTCCTCAGCCGAGAGAGTGAAATTGCCCCAGTGCAACGGCTTTACCACTTTAAAAACCATCCCGCACAGGTTTGTTGTGTGATTAAGAGATGGCAGCTTAGACAAAGAGATTTCTTCCAGGATAAGCAAGACGAGCCAAGCACTCGGAAGACTGAGAACACGGGTGCTCAACGAACACAACATCCGCCTGTCTACTAAACTGAAGGTGTATTGTTCAGTGGTCCTGACCTCTCTGCTCTATGGCTGCTAGTCATGGACCCTCTACCGCAGGCACATCAAGAAGCTTGAGAGCTTCCACATGCGTTCTCTTCGCTCCATCCTAGGAATCCGATGGCAGGACTGAATCACCAACCTTGAGGTCATAGAACGTGCCCAGTCAACCAGCATTGAAGCGATGCTACTCCCCAAGGCCCAACTGCGATGGGTGGGGCACGTCATCAGGATGGAGGACTACAGAATGCCTCGGCAGCTTTTGTATAGCGAACTGAAGACAGGGAGAAGGAAGCAAGGACGCCCTCGCCTTCGCTACAAAGCCAACCTGAAGTGTGGCAACATCAAACCCAAGGAGCTGAAAGCTGTTGAAGGAGAGAGACGAAAGTGGCGAGCCACGAATCGAAAAGCAACTGTCAGTTTTAGGATGACCGCTGTAAGAGACTCGAAGCTGCTCTAGAGAAACGCCACTTAGCAGCATCCACCACTGTTACAACGACGGAGTTCCAATGCCCCACCTGTGCTCGACTCTGCACGTCAAGGCTGGGACTGCAGAGCCATCTTCGTGTACATAGACGATGAGACACACAACCTACGTCATCTTCGGACCCGAAGGACTACCAACAATCTAGATGTGGAAGTACAAAAGATTTGAACAAAGTTTCATAATGCATGAAGTTGAGATGACGAGAGACAATTCTAATTGAATTGAATAATTTTTGTTCTTTATGAACGAGCTCGTGACAGTGAGGAGTAAATGTAAGATTATGGTCTAGTAGCAAGCCAAGGTGTTAGTGCAGTGGCGGATCTAGGATATCACAAGGGGGGCAACATTTTGTCTGTCAACATTTACGCAAAGCACTATTGGAGATGCGCATGGCACCGAATGCGGGGAGGTCGGGAGGGGAACAACCCTCCCGCCCAGGAATTTTTTTCGCCTGGGATATCGCGGGAGAGCCTATACTTAGCCATAGTTCCGTTACGATTGCGCCGTGTTCCGAATTTGACACTTGACATTGGATCTCCCCCCCAAACACACTAAAACTGCATACATTTAAATCTTGTTTAAGCCGTATAATGTTAATTACCGGGGTTAATTAATAAATTCAACATTTCCCTACGCTCTTGCTGTCTTATTTTTTGCGGCAGCCAAGGGGGGAGGGGGGCGGCCCCCCTAAATCCGCCTATGTAGTATGTGAACTTATTGGGAATAACTTCCCCATTAAGTGATAATTCCAGCATTAGATTTGTTTGGAAATTAGTATTATTAGACTTAGAAAATATAAGATCAACACTTGTTTCAGCTTTAAATTTCATCTTCCATTTGTAAGACCAGTCATAGAATTTGTTTAGGTCAGTTTGAAATTGTAAGGTGTCTGTCACGTTCTCCCCGTGTGTGGGTGGGCGCAGGTTGTTACAGACCGGTGCTAATAGCTTTCGGTGCGCCAATTGACTGAAGACTGATTCGAGTTAATCCTTTATTAATCCTGACCGTATGTTCACAAGCCTACTCAAACAATACGTCCGACGTAATGTCTGTTTATGCTCCAGCCGGTGCTGCGAAGCCTTGACTTGTGATGAACTTCTGAGACACGTTCACCAACTGTTACACTTCTTTGATTCAATAACCTACTGTCTATATAGCTGGCTCTCTATTGATTATCGCTGTAACTGCTGATTCTCTTCACTGCAACTCAACTGTAATTCTCCTGATTAACTTTCTTGAACTGCTGATGAACTCCCTAACACAAATCTTTGCTTGTGTATTTATAGCCTGATGCATTGTTCTGGAACTTTTCATCAATTCAAGCACATTCTAGAACTTTCCTGAATCTACCCAACCATTCTACAAACACATAATAGTCTCTAAAATATTCCAGACTGCATTAATCACTGTCATGCTAGAGTCTTCTAGAAAGTTCCACACTATACTGCAGTTAAACAAATTACATCATCACTACTGAACCCAGTCTACTAGAAAGTTCCATACTATTCTGTTGTAAACAAATTACATCATCATTGTACTTAACTCAGGGGTCATGCCAATCAAACAGAACAACAAAACAAAACAATACAACTAAAAATACTGTCAGACATTATTCTGACAGAGTCATGGGGCTGCTCTTTTGAGAATGGGTAGAAAATTGCAGTGTCATCAGCATATAAGAATGTTTTAGAGTTTATTGTGTCTGAAAGATCATTGATGTACAGTCAAAAGAGAAAGGGGCCTAATACGCTACCCTGTGGTACTTCATCGTTGATGTTATTCGATTAAAAGGCTGTATTGTCTTAAGCTCAATAATTCGATTACTTTTCTTAGAATTAAGGATCATTTTTCTTCCCAGTTCTAGTGTTGAAATGGGTGTGGCTGATAGAATACGGCATTAGAATGTTCTAGTATCATTGTGCAAAATTTCCACCTCCGATGTAGAAGTAATGGGATCTTGCTGGTAAAAATACCATTTTGGATGAAAATGCACGTATTACGCTTCCAGATTATCATCCAGTCCAAAAAGCACGCATAGTTTGTTGGTCGAGTTAAATTAGTGTTAAGCGATAAAATGTCAGACCAAGGTACACGTAGGCAGTTGCGACGTGTTGTCACGTACGTGAAAGTGAAAACATTTTGACATTACGTCAGTGATCCTGGACATCACTGACTCAAATTCCTGGATCCGCTCACGTATCCAACCTTAGATACCAGTATTGTCACTCTTAAAACAGTTTCGCCTTAGGGAATAGCCTCAGAAACACGTCGGTGGCAACCTAAACCGACTGCTTATTCCCGATTTTCATTTACTTTATATCTTACCTAATTCGCTAAACTGTATCGCTTTTATGAGATATTCATTAGTGCCTAGTGACGCAGTAACAAAGCTCAGGTGTTGTCGAGTCTCCTTCTTAACCTATGGCACAACAACGCAGCGTAACCACGTGACAGAATGATGACAAGTCAATCAGCCCAGGTATAGGTCGCGGCGTGAAATATTAAGCCATAATAATCACATGGTCTCGTTGAAAATACACTGCAATATCTCGCGTAATCTCGCGAAATCCTGGTTTTTTTCACGTGGTATTTGCGTTATTGAACTCGACCAAACTTTTCTAAGGATTTGTTGTCTCTTCCTCGACTGAATAGGTATTAGCGGGCAAAGCAACTTCTCAAGATATAAAGACAAGCTCAGCGATTCTGCAGTCACTTTCAACGCTTACATGTCAACCGTACACAAGACAAAGGACCGGGGAGACATTGAGGACATAAAGAAACACTGTACGTCGTTTACGGTGAGTTCGAAGCTAACCATTATTTTTTACAGCGGCATTAATCCAGCGTGCTTTCTGTCAAAACAAGTTCTGATTCATACCAACTTACATGTAATAGGTCAAAATGTTCGTTTAGGTTTCGTAAAGTTGACATTTTGGGCATTCGTCATTATATTTTGGTTGATCTTTGATTAAAAACATTTAGTGAACAATTGATTTGTTTAATTTTTCACAAAAAAATATATTTAAAGACGCCTCTCAATAGACAACGTGCCAATTTGACAATTGAAGTTTAAGTATTTTTGAACAGCAATTTTTTTTACCCTTTCCACTGCCACTTATTAATTACAGCTATTTTTACACGTCCTTAAATTACCGGAGCCTTCGGACGCACCATACAAGTACCTTGTCTCGACCAAACAACATAAAGTGGTACAATGACATCGACACAAAACTGTTGTATTGCAGCTAATAAGCCTGGAACATAGATTGCGCCCTCTGCAATCTCTCCATTACATTAGTTTTATTTCATAAGTCAGGCTTGAAAACATCAAAACATTAGCCAAGGGCAAAACTCATTCTTAACGCTGAGTAAATGCCGAAACGATACATGCTGGGAGAATAACGTACTTAAACGCTTTCGGTATGTGGGTGCATTTCACGTCCTGGCGTTATCGGGCTCCCCTTAGTCAGACACGGTAGTATTGTCGTGTGCAGAGTAAGTGGTGGCCGCTGCAACAAAGGGCTAGCAACAAAATCAGTGAAAAAGCACTATGCTGTCTAGCGGTTTCTGACCTAAACTGTTGAGCACATAGTAATTTTTGTAATAAATATTCACAAAAAAAGAACATTTTGACACTTTGTGCAACTATAAATTCAAGGAAATATCAGAAAATAGCAAACTCCAAGGAGGCAGTCGCGTCAATAGAACAGGGGGAGGTGATGTTGGACTTAACTGATTCGAGAAAAAACGTTACTAAAGTTCTAATTTATGGATCATGCATATAGTTACTCCTTACGTTGTTGTTCAGTTTCAAAACTATTCGACATTATTCCTGGACTATTTCATTTACGGTTTACTGCATGAAAAGTAACAAGGGCATTTGTATTGGCTTAGAATACATTGACTTTCGAATTGTTAGCTTTCATTGTCTAGAACATGATGCATATTTACTACTGTAAAAGTTGCCTTGCTTTGGTAAAACTTAACGGAGTCATTGTTTAGAGGAATTTGCATTCTATGCGACCATATATGACAAACGAAATTAAAATGACCCTAAGTTGGGAACAGCGATCCGTCAAGGTCCACAGGTTCTCGGCCGTCAGATCTGAGCCTGTTCCTGTCTTGAGCACAATGTGATACCTGTGGTTGAGATATTGATCTGAATCAAATTGTACACGATCAGTTCTAAATAAATACAGACTTCAAAGCCGTCTCATGAATGTCACAGCAAGTCTTTGTTACACTGATAATCCCAGCCCACCGGCTGGCCAGTATTAATCGGCAGTGGTTTCCACAAGAAATTTACAAAAAAAATTGGATTGTTAACGGCCACATAGATCATAATCATGCGACACATGCTTTTTTCAGTAACATGTCTCACAATTTGCTACAGAAAGTGGTTGATTTAAAGAAAAAATCTACCAAGTTTCATGGGAGGCGCAGCACTGAAAAAAGTGGGAGACGATAGCCCCCAGCTGCCTATGGTGCGCCGCCCATGAGTTGAACGCCGCCGCCTACACGTTCGACTTCAGTCGCGTATACAAGTGTCCCTGTTCGTGTTTTCGGCATACCTACACGTATTCTGGGTTTGCACTTATCTCCAAAACATTCTGTGCCAATCAGTTAGTACGGCCTAGAAGAAAAACTGCGTGCCGCGCTTTTTCACCTTATAGTTATTTATGGACCGACATAGATGGGAGAATTACCGCCCCTCTTGCTTTTAAAATACTGAAAAATGCAGCTGATGGAAAGGAAAACGATCAAGAACTATCTTCTTTCTATACTTACCCTGCACAAGTAATCCACAACTTTGTCGAATATTTGTCGACAGTCTATATTCGCAAAAATGAAAAAGACATGTTTTAGAGCATTTTTTCTAAAAATAGTCATTTTTGATGGTAAAATATTGTAAAGTGCTAATTACATTTCAAAACACTAGCATGATGCTTTCAGAAGACTATGTGAAACTTTGATGATTGGAAGTAGAGGAAACTACACGAAATGCAAAAATGAAACTTTAGGCCGTAATGATGAAATTCTGTTATCTGTCAAATCATGTACTTAGCACCCTTAAATGAACTTCTGTTTTTACCATCTTACGATCTAATTTTGGGTTGGTTTGTTGTGGCTCCGAGTTAAACAAATAAGACTGTAGAAATTTAATTTAAACAGATATTTGTTTGTCATACCTCCAAACGAGTCGTGATTATTCGACCGGATGTAGACAATGCTCAACGCCGCGCGCGAAAACATACTATAACAGCAACAATGATAAGATCCATGCAATCAAAGTCCCCCCAAAAGTCTGAAACAATACCAATCAAACTTTGCGTAAAATGTCGCCTAGTTTCAATTCGACCCAAGCTTCTCAAAACTAAGGATTCGGCAACTCTAAGTTTAATAATCGACATTAATTTTAAAAAAATCAAATGACATTTAGACATTCACATACCAATTGGTGAGCTCCCACTAATAAAACGTTGTAATATCTTAATTCAAGCAAAGCAATTTAGCGTCGATGTACAACGTGTAGTGTCCCAAAAGTAATGGCATTCTAGTCGATTGCCTATGCATTGTAGTTGGGCCAACGGAGATTTGTGAGGACAGCTTAAAATGATAACTGAATTCTTCTTGCGCCGTTTTTGAGCATTGGAATTATATTTTCAATAATATGACTTCTATGATTTTTCGGAGATGGTCACCCATAGTTGGTTTTGCCCATTTCGTCCTTTAGAAAATATGCAAGAAACGTCTCTAATTCGTTTACGGAAACAAAGTTAAGATTGCTGACAAGCTCGGCATTTTCAGGCCTATTAGTCAATCCATGTACAATTTTATTCGTGTTTTTTAATTCAATTCGAAATGTCCACACCAACCAGTCACACATTCGGACCCAGCGATAACATTGCAATGAAATCATCGTGCTAGAATATTGAGGCCTCTGCTTCACGTCGTTTGGAGGAGTCTGATACACTATGTCTAGCAGGGCACCCCCAAACAGAAGTCGCGAGACGACAAATATGGAGACTTAGGAGGCCATTTTCTATTTTGTTCCAGGCTAACTACCGTTCGAATTGGATTGAACAATTGCCAGATTCGGCTCGGCACAGGACGTATAAGGTAAGGTTGCGGGATGACACCGTTCTGGTGTTGGACATGTGTGTTGCTGATTTGGGGAACGACGGAAGAATTTGTCGTGTTCGGATGATTTTGTAAAATTACGTTTGCACTACAACTCACGGAACGCTAACCCCAGATTGAACAAGTACTGTAGACAAGCCCCGATTTTGACGCGTGCAACTTTCGAAGTCCACAGATACATGTATGACACCTTGAGAGATGTAAAATATATTACAAAAACGTCTGAAAACCAGTGTACGAGATTAATACTGATAATTACCAGCTACTTTCATGAAAATATTTGACTCCGATTACGATGTACTTATTGTTTTTTCTGAGCTGTAAGGATATTACTTTGTAGAATAAGTGATAGGTGGAAGTTTCAGCTTTCTCACAACTGCAAGTCTTCCAGGCACGCTTTGTGAGATAGTCGCATAGCAAGTGAACCCAATACTATTTGTTTCAGTATCAAAGCAGAATCTTACGCTGGTTAGCAGACAAAACTTAATTAGACCAATTATTCGCGTAAAATCGTTCTGCACTATTTCATACCGTGATAGTATTCTATTTTCGTTACCAACTTAAGTTAAAGGTAATCAGTACATGTGACATCTTAGGACTTTAACTTTAGGGTTTACAGCCTCAATAAGTTCTCTATCTCTTCATTGATCCGCTGATGGTTTGAATTGTTCTTCACTATAAAACAACTAAAACAGCCTATCACTACAACGAACTTTGTGAGACCCATTTAATTGGAGTGAAGGTCTAATTCAAGTTTTGGTTTTAGCCAGGTAACCTGAGCTAATTGCAGCTTTGAGTTACGTGCATGGACCTGCAAACACCCATACACACACCATCCTCCCCTTTAGTAATACTAGGACCTCGCTAAAAAGCAAGACTTCGTGAGATTACGTGAGGCATTGGCGTATACTTTAAAGGAGAACACGTGACTTTGACTAGATTGTAGCTAGGTAACAGCATAGGTTCTAACGCTACTGAACGCACGCCGGGGCACTAAGTCAGTGGCACCCTAAAGATTAAAGGTTCATGGTCTGACGTTTATACAACCAGTCTTTTGGTTCGTCTCCCATTGATTGTAGTGTGAAACTGTTTCCTTATTTGCGACATGACATAGGAATGCAGGATCCACAGACATGGAGGATCTTGTGAAACTGAGGAGGATTTGGTAAGACGGGCTGCTGTATTTTAGAGAGGATATCGCTGTAGCTCACATTTACGGGCATAATTTAAGAGGTTTTGTATTGCAGATTAACGAAATAAATTGCTATAATGGTCGCAAACGAAACGGCTGAATTTAACCTGGACCAATTGGAGAAGTTGGTGATGTCGCAGGGAGATGCAATAACAGACATAAAACATAACTATGACGTCTTTTTCGTCACTGTAATGTCTTCAATTATCTTCCGTAAGTTTCCGTTTGATTTTATGTATTTTGTGATTTGGTAGGTGCCCTGGAGCGGGCTCAGATATTATCATGCACGACACAATCCAACTGCTGTTACCATTGTTCTCACTATGCAAAAAGCCAAACGTGGTTCCAAAGATACGCTGTGTTCCGTGTCCTATTTTTCGACAAATTGGTTATTTTCACTTGTTGCGCATGACACTGCAAATTTCACGGACAGTAATGGATGGGATTTACATGTTAATGTATGTGTCATCGTGCAATACTAGAGGATAAAGAATCTAGGTTTTCAAACAAGCCTTGAGATTCTTAAACGTAACAGAACGTTTTTAAACATACTTTATGCAATGTGTCTAAACAGGGCTCGGAAACATTTAGCAACCATGCACCGCCGTATTTGAATAGATACAGGGAGAACAGTGCATTACAATTTATATATTTACTCCTAAGTTTAAGTTTAAGTTCGAATTCTCATAATAGGGTGGTCCCGGATGGAAATTTTCTTCGTCCTGGAGGAAGTAAAACGCGTTGTTAACATTGGCCTCGTTGCAGAAATGTCAGGCTAATTCTAGGAATCATGTTGGAAAATATGCCATAGTTATGAAGTTCACCCAACTCACTGCCGTAAAGGTTGCGGTACGCACCCTGCTACCAGTAAAGCGTCAGACATTGGACGCCCCATGTGGTATGGAGGACGCACGCTGTTGTTTAACTTGCGACTTCCATGCGACGGGTGTAAGCGCGTCGCATGGTTATCGTCTATGAAACATTACCATTGTTTGCCTTGGTTATGTCAATGAGCTATACCAGCTCATTGGTTACGTCTTCGTTGGACATACATGTAACAATACAAGTCGCATGGATACCGTACATTGTACGCACATCAGCTAGTTACCGACAAATGCTTGCCATTATCATTATTTTAACACAGTGAAAAGTAGATACGCCAATCTACCGATCTTCATGAGACCAGCTTGCAGCCTAGTTACCCGTGGGGCCGTCAAATACAGTTCTTGCAGTAGAAAAAAAAAATATGAAAATAGTAAGGCACCAAAAATTAACATGAAGAACTGCAATGGCATTTTGGGCAATAACAGCCAGATGAAACTGCCACAATGTGATCCGAGACCGTTCTAGTATATTGGGCTTATCGTCTGCAGCCTTAAGTAGGAGGCCTACGAATATGTACCCAAAGCAATGACAAGCTGTCATTTTTTATCACAAATATATAATCGACAATATTTTCTAACGCTAAGTGGTGGTTGTTTTGTGTTGTTTATCGTTCTTATTGCTGTTGCAATCCTTGGTGCATTTGATTGGGTTGTTCACGACAGACACGCACCAGCATTTCTGTGAAGAATAAAACCACCTCACCATCGACACCGATGTCAGTGAAGTTGGCCTCCCATGGAGGTTTGTTCATAATATTATGGAGCAGAAACAGCGAATGAAATTCTGCAATTCACAATCTGGGAGCCGGATGCGAAACAATGTTTCAGACGTAATTACTTAATCCTTCAAGGTGGCAAATAGTGGCGGGTACCTTTAGATATCTTTCAACACCAGGAAATGCTTGACGCCATGAAAATTTTCGGTGCAGTCTCTCCTCTAGATACGCGTTTCCCTAAAAGTGATGACAGTCTAAAAGCGCAATGTTTCAGTGAATTCCACCCTAACTTGGGATTGGAGTGACAAAAGGTAGACTCGATTCTCGAAACATTCGATATCACGTTGATGTCGTATTACCACTGACAATAACGCGAACTTTTTTCTTTTGTTTAAACGTGAGTGCAATTAAATTGTCAAGAATTACCTGAGTGAAAGAATTTCCGGTGTGTTTACAGTGAATGTTTTTGTGTTTGAAGCGATTTTCTTTGATTCACGGAAAATATGCACAGAATACATTAGCAACCAGATTTGCAAAATATTTTTGTTATTAAAAGATTTACTTGGGTACTTTATGCGTCACGTTATAATCTCAATGACGTTGATATTGATATAAGTAGCAATTTTATTGACACTTTATCATTTCTTGATTATTAAAGTCATTGCTCATTCATTTTAATTAATCGTCGTTGCCATGGATATAGACATTAGGGAAATGATGTGAACTTTGCCTGTGCGGCTGCAACACGTTTGACTTCGTTTGATGTTGTCAATTTGGAATTATAATTGATAAATACTTATAAAAAATTGTTTGTCTCACCTACATGTACGACATTGCAGCTGAACACAGTGCTTCAAATTTCATACTGCTAGATTAAAACAAGAAGATTACAATGTTCACAAATTAGACAGGGTGATAGCTACAGTCACCGAACATCCTACAGCAGCAATGTTGGGTTGAATCAAGGTTTAAGTGTGAAACCAAGCCGTCAGTTAACAAAGCACGCAATTAGCGGGTACTAAATACTGTATCTTCTTAACAGTTTCCCTACGGAAACCGCGAATACATGTGTACCTACATGTAAGGCAAGCGAGAGTTTCGTCAACATCGTAGACCAGAAAAGCGAGTGTGATAGAAAATGATGCGCGAGCCTCTTCTATAAATAACTGCCTAGTTGCATGTATTTGGAGAGACAACCAACAGTTTGTTAGTCCGGTTTCCTAGAAGCCTCGGTTGACTCACAGCCGCTTAAATTCCCAGGTAGCATGTTGACGCTGTCACTGAATTCAGTATAGATATCGCCATTTTGCTCAAACTTATTATAAATTCTGTTTCAATATAATGCCCGTTAAGACAGAACGCGTGTGTCGTACTTTGGCGAATCATGGTCGATTCCTTGACTATAACGGCAAAATATCTCGTTGTAACGACTTAGCTAACGCGAGACTATTTCGCCATAGCAACTCAGCCATCTCGTTACAACGAGATAGTATCTCGTTTTCATGATAGCAAGTCGTTTTAACAAGATAGTTATTCATTATAACGAGATACTCAAGTCGTTATCAGGAGATAATCGGCTATGCTTTTCATTTTACAGTTGTCCTTAATGCTCCGCCTTAGTATTGTATCGCACTTTTCATGAAAAATGACTAAGGAACACGTTGCTCCTACTCCAAAAATCCCGTTACACAACAGTTGTTTTGAGACAATAACTGAGTCGGTGTGCACAAAGAATAACATACTGGTACGTGCTTCATGACACTCATGCGATGGTGGTTGCAAACTTTTAGGATTTTCAAAAAAAAAACTTTCTGAATAAATAACGTGTACCTATAAACTTTGTCTTGCTCAAGTTCATCTTGGAAAAACGAAGCGGCAGTAAAGGAACACCACAGTGCGTGTATGTATATGATTCAAATCTGATAGCAATCTCAAAGAATGGGAACTACCAGCATGGACGTGCACGTTTTAATGCATTTTATAATTTGGTGGAGACTGGTGCAATGGAACCTGATGTAGCAATAGTATAGGTGTTCCACTTTTGAGGATCGAAAGTGAATTTTTGGTTTTGTCATTTGAATAAGAAAAAGTCTTTTAAAATAATAAATTGTTAGATGCCCGTGATATTACATACATTTACATAAGGTTGTGAATAACGTAAAATGCTTCCCTATTTCATTTGGAAGGTCTAATTACTACTAGGTTACTACAGTATGACACTGTGCAGTACATCACTGCACTAAACACCTCGACTTCACAAATTGTTTTCTAAAGCTAATTCATTTTTCAGTCATGCAATGTGGTTTCGCCTTCCTGGAGTGTGGTGCCGTGCGAAGCAAGAATACCACTAACATTTTGATCAAGAACATTTTAGACAGTAGTAAGTTTTACAATCATAAATTTTATATAATAACTACCTGGGAGATACAGAATTTTGAGTTAGGGGGTCCACCGCAGAGTATTAGCCAGGATTTTTCCCGTCAGACTTTTGCAACCCCGAACTGCCAAATGGAATCTGGGAAATTTTTAGGGGGGACCATGGCCCCCTTGAACCCCTTCTAAATCCGTCACTAACTACACATTCAGAGGTCCAGGCCTTGTGACTTCGTGGTTATTAGCCTTAACGAGCTACATCTCGCCCACAAACCCATCGGCGACTGCCAATTCTGTTCTTCGTGAATGCAGCTATTTCTTATTAAGAATGGTCTAATCCTAATCCTGTTGTTTTATACACCTATATATATATATATATATATATATATATATATATATATATATATATATATATATATATATATATATTCTACATTTCGTCCAACAATAATATCTTTTAGAGAATGTGGATCGCCTCTCTTAGTTTCAGATTTATTTTCTACTTGATGGATCCAAATAGTGTTTTCAAATTAAAGTGAGCAGAATCTGGAATGGGCCTGCAATTCACCATTCCTCCACAGTATACCGTATAAATTTTGTCGATGTCCCATAGATTGTTTTGGTTACTCAGTCTTTGATATCGCTAGTGCTGAATTAACATTCGCGTCATGTATTCTCATCTATAGGAAAACCACCTTGTATTTAACCATTTGTTGCATTCAGTCTTTTTGTCTTTTAGTGGTTGCAGGTGTCGCTTACTGGGCGGTTGGTTACAGCTTTGGGTTTGGCAAAGGAAACGCCTTCATCGGCCATTCCTTCTGGTTCAGCGCCAACATGCCGGATGACACGTATCATAACTTTTTCTTCCATTTCGTGTTTGCCGCCACCGCCGCCACCATCGTGTCTGGCGCTGTTGCCGAGAGGTGTGAATTCGTCGCCTATTTGATCTACAGTTTTATGATCACAGGTTAGTGACAGTTTTAGGTTGGAAAGAAGCAAAAGACGTGATTTAAAATCAGGTTTACTATCGCCATGGACTTCTGCAATTATATGTTGGTCTTCTGTATGCTATCGCTGAATAACGAGTCCTGATAAATAATCTTTCTTGTCTTGGTCATGTATGTGGCAATAGTTCGACTAGTGGACGTAATACTGCATATTTCACAGGCGACAACCACATATGTGAACGTGAAATCGATGAAACCAGCATGCTGGTGGCGTATTTTTTCCCATTTTTTAAATTTTTATTTTGGTCGTCTCCATAAGGACGGATGCCATCCCCAATCCCCTAAATTCGCTTGCGGTTTCTGTGCCTACCAATCTCCTCACGCTTACATATTGCTGGCAGTGATTATGAGATGATCATGTTGTTGATAGCAATGGTCAAGTACGAACGGAAATGATACACATTATCAAGAAAAGTCAATTGATGTTTCTACATGGCTACATTGTATCATTTGTACATTTAAACAGGTTTTATGTATCCTGTAGTCACTCATTGGGCCTGGTCACCGGAAGGTTGGTTGAAAAAGGGAATCAATGGAGTTCCATTTCAGGTATTTGAAAACAAATAGTTTCATTGATGCAATGGTAGATTTGACAAGAGAATTTCGTGGACAATACAACATGTATACAGTTGGAGAGCGTCAGTCTCTGAAGAACCATTGACTACTTGAAGTATGAGGATTAATTTTGACCACGATAGGTACATGTATGCCGCGGTATAGGGATCTTTGAATCGTCTATTTCAGGATTTTGGTGGAAGTGGTGTGGTTCATCTACTTGGTGGTACCGCTGCGCTAGTTGGTGCTGTGATCCTAGGACCTAGGATTGGGAGGTTCGATGAAGGAGACACCGAAATACCCGGGCATTCAGTTCCCGTAAGCACATTACCGATTACTCTTTCAACAACATGACATTGTGATAAATGGAGAATCCTACACGAGTCTCGGGATTTTGACGAAATTTCGAAGAGGTTTTGCCCGTCATAAATCTGAGACGAGTGTAGGATTTCTTTCTCACATGAAACGCAAAAAAGATCTCTTTTATGCCGAAAAACTCAAGCTGGACACTCGTCGCGTTTTTTGAGTTGGGGCACGTCTGTTTTTGAATGAACGTGGGTATGGAATTCGACGCCGACGTTGGGTCCGTTTAGGAAGTTGTTTTCATGTCGTTCCTACTGGCAGTACGTATAGTTGCAACACCGGAATTCCAACATTGTTTGCTTGGAGCGTGTTTGGCTGTTTAAATTTTTTGTGGACGATAAAATGTAAAGCGTATGGATTTCTACTTTTCACTACTTTGTGATTACCCCATGTAATATCAAAAAAAATACGTACTCGGTGTCATTAACACGTCGTGTCGTTATACATTCCAGGGCCCGGTTTCCAATCTCCGTACTCAGACTCATACTCATATTCGAGATTTCATACTCAAAATTGTGCTCACTCGAGTCGTACTCAAAAAAGCGTATCTAATGTCGTATTTTGAGTAGACTCCAAACGTACTCAAATCTGACACTCATACTCGAGTTGCTATGGAACTCTTTATGATGTGAAATGCAAAATCACGCAAAGCCGCGCTGATTCATCGCTCCCTATTGGAATAGACCACCCCAAGAACTAGGCCTACATTATCGTCTGCTGTCGCTACAACTACAAGAGTATGTCTATAACGTGGAATTCTGAGTGTTCTGTAACTGTTATTCATTTTTTAGTTTCAATGAATATTCTTATGCCATTTCTTTGATACGTTTGGCAATCATTAAGCTTTACTTCTTGAGTTACTCACCCAGTCCCGAAAAGTCTTAAGAAATATGTAACAGCTTATCACACCACATCTCTGTTTCTAATTTAGTCTTGTCATAAAACCCATTGCTGTGTAGGCCTACGCTGATATCAAACTTTGATACTGTATCTTTGTATTTTACCGGGATGTATCAAGTGAGTTGACATTTGGCACGTGAGTTAAAAAACAATACTTATGCAGGCATTCAGAGTTCACCAGTGGCAGTGAACGGGACGAGACGTCTACTTAGAAATCGGCAAACAAAATCTGGAATTGCATTTGGGGATTGAGGAATTATAGATGACTAAGTTATGATGAGAAATGTACGTGGCAGTGAAGCGAACTTTTTTTAACTTCCCTCCACTCCTCGTCTTTTGGAAACCCTACAAAACGTAGGCACACATACCGAAATAAGGGCAGCACAAACTTCTCACACGACTTTTCCCACAACTGCTTTCGTCGCTTGTTATGACTCGCCGACAAGGGATTACAATGCGCCTGTTGCCAGGAATTGTAGAGGTAGAATGGCGGCCATAACATACAGTGATACGGCGGGTTAATAAGGTGAAGAATAAGAAGATTTAAGATGAAAACTATTATCTC
>NMRA01000736.1:0-58964 GCA_002633005.1 Phoronis australis | reverse complement strand
TTTTGACTGACGAAACTTTTGTGCAATAATTTGGTGAATGTAAATGAACTGATATCTTTTAATCACGGTCTTAGGCTTTAATATATGCTATATTTCGTTATAGTACACGCGGGGTCCGGCTTTTGGGGTGTACTCAGTGTGCCTATCTTCAAGCGCAACACGGGTATTCTATACACCTTCTCGTCGGAGTCGTTTAAATCTCTCGGCATGAACCTGTTGGGTTGTTTGGCGATTGCCGGATGGAGTGCGGTCATATGTATTATAATGTTCGGATTGATGAGCGTATTTAAAATATTACGGGTCAGCAAAGAAATCGAAGAAAAAGGTGAGTGTAAATAGGTTCCTTAAAAAGGATTCAATCAGCATGTTATGCATGCAAAAATTCCTTAAAGCTTGGCTTGTTTAGTTTGGCAAAAGCCCTTCTTGTAGAAAGAATTCATTGAATACACAACCATATTGTTGACTGACAGCATTCTTTAAACTCTCGCTATATCTGTCAATCCTCCAAAGAACAACAGATCACGACATGTGTTTCAAAGAATATGCACGAAGTCTGCCAACCGACAGCACTGTCGCGTACGCAATGCATTCTTATACATGTACACCCAGGGGGGATCGGGGACTCCAACGAGCCCCCCCCTCCCCCTCCATTTGGCGAAGTGGGCAAAAACGTCCGCCCAGAGAAATAAAAAGTCCGAGAAAACGAGACAAAAGTCTCCTAAAAAGGTACAAATGCACAAATCATATAATAGCTCTGAAGAGTGGTACCCCGTTTTTTTTTCGTAAAAGGTCCGCATCGTCAGAATTTCGTCCCTCGCTATATTTAACGGTGGGTGTGCGCATGTACACCGTTCAATATGTTGGGTGGATGTTTATACATTACTGTATTAATGTTTCGTTTTCTTAATGCCTGAATTTCGAGATGCTGGTCTCATGGATATACATGTATTTTATGCCGCGCCCCTCGTCATTGGCGCAAAAAATTCATTGATGCACAAGGTTTGTACATCTCGAGTCCACAGCTGCGTTACTCACGCTTGTGTTGTCATATCGCGGGCATTATTATGTATCAATTGTAAAGCACCTGATTATAACAAATGAGCAAAGCAACAAAAACAAAAACAACGTAAGCGATAGGGGGTCTTGATTCAAAACATGCGGACCCCAGAGAACCCGCGTGGGCATTTGCCTATCGATGACTAGCCTATGAACATCAGAATTTAAATAGTGACTCGTGCTATCAGACAATAGCCCAACCCACCACACTTAAAAAGATTTTTGTTTCTTTTTTTCACGGAATACTTGTATATTAGCGTCCGACAGCGTCTTGTCCAGCGGGGTATATGTACATGTATACATGTAATTAGTGTAACTGTCGGTTGAAATTTAAGAATGGTAGAGATTGACATAAAGCTTCTCGTTGCCCTCTTTTAGCAGTAAAATGCCGGGCATTACGATGTACGAGTTTCCAGTGGAAATTATATTATAGTGACCTTTTTCCACGCATGCGCGGGTAGTGCTCGTTGGCCTGGTGTGTAGGCAGCATTTTGCGACGCGTATTAATTCCTGGATGCATAACTGTAGTCTTTCAATAAGTTATCTTGGCAACTTTTCAAAAAATGGCAAATCTGAGGCATAAAAAGATGAAGAAAAGCCGCGAATTCATGAATAACCGACACAAATTGATGACCTATGGGTGTTCAATACTGACCCATAGACTTGAGGCGTTGTGGGTCAATTGACCCACAGACACATTTTTCTGAAATGAACCATGCATCTTAAAACAATGTTCATCTGTTCGCGTGAAAAAACGCTTTGGTTTTGGATATATAGTCTATAACCTAATCTGTTGTTGCAAAAGTGATACATCCACATTCCTATTCTTCTAGGGCTAGACATCCCTAAACACGGAGAACCGGCCTACCCTTACCAGTCTTATGGAGACGGATGGGGTGGTTATGGAGGCGGTCCCAGCAAATACACGGAATCTGCTACGCATATATATCCAAACGGTAGGCCAATACCCCGCATGCTGGACGTGAGGTGTACAGAATAAGATTCATCGTTTTAAACACGTAAAGAAGTTTAGCAACATACAACCTACGCTATTAAATTGAATTCAGACGTAAGCCAAAATTAATATACATGTACATTTTGTTCACGCTTTGTTGATAAGCTTTGGTAGCCTAAATAGTTGGTTTGCGCTTGCATGGGTCATGTAGTTACCCCTTGGCAAGGTCAACATTGGTCACGTATTGAATGCACTTACATGTACTCTTGGAATTGCAAAGATTTCCTAAAAAAGGTTTTAATGAAAGAATCGCAATCAATTTATTTCTGAAATGGAATTTTGAAGTTTCGATTCAAGTGAAGGGAGATTGTTCTGTCCCATTTTTGGTTTCAGGAAATCAAGGATTACGTGGCTGCGAAAACGGTGGTTTTAAAAACACAGCAGTTTACACTGTGGAAGATACTGTCATGTGAAATCAATTTGACAATATCGAAAAAGCTATTGATTTACAAGAGGTTTTAGTAGATAACACGCTGTAATGCCGGTACAATTTCAAAGCAAGATGATAATTTTCATCAAAATTTGCCCAGCTTTGTCACAGAAAATAAAACGAAAAAAAAAAACTAAACGACTAGAAATTGAACTGGAGATGTCAGTGCTTTGAGATTTCGGCGAATTTCAACGACAAGAAATATCTTCAACTTTTTCAAAGCAACTGTGTATGTATATTAGCTCTTCAATTACTGTCATTGGAGTAAACGGGTTGCTTGGAATGTAATTCTCGACCAAGTCTCGCCATACATGTACAGTATATGTAACGTATTGTACCATAGCATGGATTTCTAAACATGTACATCTGAATGACTGATATCTACCATGTCCTGTAAGGTTTTTGTGTTCACACACAATTCCACTCCCAATTACACCAGAGAATGTGTTTAAATGTTAAAACTATTGCATCTGTATTTCCAACTATTACTTCACATGACGAAGGGATACTTCCGAACAAAAACTGGTGAGTTTTTGGAGCAAAACTTTTTAAAAGTCGAGTGAAACATTTTACTGCTTTAGTCTAGACGCATTTCCTGAAAAGAGCCCTGTATAAGGTTCTAGAAGCATTTTTTAGTAAAAGTTGGGAACAAGACTTTTTCACACAATCAAGATATGGCGAATTCAACTAACCCTGTTCCCAAGCCGAATTTTGCATTTTTGACCATCTAATTTGCATAAACAAAATGGCGGCCAAATTGTCAAGTTCAGATGTATTTTTATAATAGAAATCACCATATACCATTTAAAATGGTGAAATGTCTCATCTGTACACTTCTTATAAATACTTCTTGAGCAATAAATCACTTATGAATACTAAAAAATGCAACTCTGAAAACTAATTATGCAAATTAGGTGCCGCCATTACCATACGATGTAATTTGCGTCTTAAGTTTGTGTTCCTGCAGGAGAACTTGAAAAATGAGGTGTTAATACTTATATTTTCATGGTCAACAAACATGCTAAAGACATTTTTGGAGCAATTTATTTCATATTTATTGGGTTATAGATGTATACTTACATAATGTGGAAAAAATAGTGAATCTGCAATGGTCGTCAAGCAAGGTGTCACTATTTTGATGGAAAATAGGACAAATGTTTACACTATACCGTTATCTTTCATTCATAAAAAATCATAGTTATTGTTATTGAAGACATTATATTCCCAGTTGCATGAATTGTTTTCAGGCCTGTTGAACACAGTTTTAGCATTCACTTTTTAGTTTTAGTACTTTTTAACATGCCTAGAGCCAGGCAAATCAAACTGTTTGCATACAAGGAATCTGATCATCATTGTGCTGCTGGCATGAGCATAATTATATGCATTGAAATCCATATTTCTTGCATTTGCATTGTCTGCTATTGCGTTATATCTGGCATGCACAGAATACCATCTCTAGGCAGCTGTCTGGGATAGAACTATGTGTCATCAGTATGAGCTGCAAGCATAAGTTTGTGTGTCCCTCCCATATCAGAGGGTGCTGGGAGCTCAGGTATGGAACAGTGATCATTTCGCCATACCTTGACCTGGTAGTGCACTCTCATCAGATGGAAACGGCGGGCATTAAGCGTTGGGGGGAAGGACTTCTGGGTTCACGGGCTTGGAGAATAGTAAATGGCGTGCTACATCTACAGGACTGTTCTGGTCAAGTCGTATAGTCTGCAGACAAATAATTCTGAAGCCATCGTAATTTACTCAGTGAGTTAACCAATGCAGGGGTTTTTAAGCAATCTGTGATGCTCTGGGAACACCTTCCATGATGATTGTTTCATGAGATTGGCAAAAAAGTACGAGTTGGTTCCAAACCCGGTCACAGCATGAAAAGCAAACAAGGATGTTGCTGAGTCTCTTAATAGTTTGTTGAAAAGTGCTTCAATACGTATATATCGTCATTTCTTTGATGTGCCTGACATCATTCAGCTGTGCTCACTTTGCATTTGCTGGAAGTGCGATACCAGATGCAGTAGAACATCGGGTGTCCCTGGAAAATACGACTGACTGTGGACAACATGCAGTACCAGTCTTGCATCTGCTTCTTCATGTGCAGATTTCAGAGACCTCAAATCAGTCATATCCTTAGATGATTTAATTGACTTCCAGCTCATCTTTGAACCTCCTGCAACCATAACCTCTTTATCTTCAGGCGTCTACAAACACAGTTCCTCTGACAATAAATGTGCTAGGTCTGCTTTATTCTCAGCCAGTTCCCGAAAATTTGACCAATTTCGAGGAAGAGGTACACCACGGCCTTCCAAAAATCACCTGATTTGCTGTATTCCTTTACTAAGGAGTACTTCATAGTTTCTTGTCTGTATCTGTCAAATACAATGTCAGTTTTATGATATCGAAATCCTGTGTTTAGCACTGTTTCATGAATGAATCAGCCAGGTTCTCGAAGGTCACATCACCATCAGGCTTCCCAAGAGCTAACAGCAATGCTTCGCCATCAAAAACGAGGCAAGCGGGCGAGCCATGAAGTTGAATTCTTTTAGGACAGTCGATGTGTTAACTATTAATACTTCGGCAAGTGAAGATTTATCTGCAGTGCGCAATGTGCCACTCGTTTCTGTAAGAAAACATGGACTGGAAGAAGCTCGCGTTTGAGCAAAGACGGCAAATCAACTGGCCGACCCGCCTCATAAGCCGTAGCTAGGCAGCGAAGTATATCTCTCTCTGCCTTAAGAACTATTTTCTTGTCTTTGTCTTTGGTTTGCTTCACCGCATCATATAAGTTGGCAAATGTTGGGGCATTATTTTTGCGCATAGGCGCGTGAATTGACACGTCTGAAACTCTGAATTATCGCATTGCTCACTGATAATCGGTCTCGAACATATTTCTTAATTTGTTCGTGTCCAAGTTCCTTGGCATGTAAAAGTGACTCTTGGATTAGTGCTGTTACTAGGTCTTTTGTTGCAAGGTTTTGTGGCAGCTAAGGCCTTGCAGACGAGAAGACCTTCAATCGATATGGAATGCGTAAAGAAGGGAACTCTAGACAGTTGCCTCGTGACTTCGTTATGAAACTATGTACTCCCACAGCAATAAGTTTGTTCAGCTATATGAGATTTCAGATTAAATGAGAGTGTCCACCTCCATAGAGCTGACGAGGTTTTGGTATTACCGATGATACCACCTCCTTTTTGCCTGCCCTATTTACCCACTGGTCAGAATCTACCTGACAGAGCATATGAGGAGATCGCTTGACTACAAAATTTCCTGCTTGAAACTCTGACCAAACAGACTGAGGAAGCTGATGCATCTCGGCTAAAAAGACCGCATCCAACTCGGGCATAATTCGGTGGGGCAGCACGAGAGTAAATGAATAGAGATGCAGTTCCAAAATACCATCCCGTTGAGAGCATGTACTTTAACAATATTGGAACCATGTACATGTAACTCCACCAGAAGCTGAAATTCACATCATCAGAACTACTGTTGACAAAATGCCCAGGAGTTTCTTGAACTTATCCTAACTGAGAAATGTTAAAAACTCCGGAATTTTCTGTGGATCATCATCTGCAGACATACTGGTAATACAAGCATGACAGTTGCTTCTGCAATAAACGAGAGAAAGCTTGGCGCATGCAGGAGATGCCACTGAGCTTGCAAAGACAGTTTGTGTGCCCTCATACCGTAACTTTGCTGTACGACTTTCCACTGAGGACCAGTTCCATAGGTCGTGACCAAGTACTGCACTCTCTATACACACCTCAGCTATTCTGGAATCACTCATGTCATCTTCTATGGCCTTGATACATTTCATTGATACGTGAAGAACCACTAAACGATGTACTGTATTAACATATTTTGATATTCTGGGACCGACCACGTAAGCTCTACTACTCTGCTGCAGAGTGCTTGGTC
This sequence comes from Phoronis australis, assembly GCA_002633005.1. NCBI lineage: Eukaryota > Metazoa > Phoronida > Phoronidae > Phoronis > Phoronis australis. Next base: position 52,541 of record NMRA01000736.1, on the reverse strand, counting down.
GACTATGAGGACGGCATGTTCCTGTCCAAAATGGGACGATATGGCCATGCATATCTTTACAACAGTATTTAAAAGTCATGTTATGTTTACAATACTTTGATGTCTTATCTAAAAAATTGAATGTTCGCAAAAGGCATTGATAATCATGATTTCTAATTTAATTCTCAAACTTTATTAATGAGCATTTGTAACTTAGTGAAGATGAAATAAAAAGCTTCACATGTGTCATAACGATTTTTCTAGACCTTCAAAACATAGGTATAGACACCTTATTTGTCATGTTTGCCTGCAAATTGATAAAGTTACAACGAAATTTGAATTTTTTGGTAATGGCGGAAACTAATTAGCATAATTGGGAATTTAATGACGTTCATTAATATGCTCTTAAATTTAAGTGATCTAAACAAACTTATACTATGTTTTTTAGCAAAAAATTCCTAATTATTCGTCACATATCTTACTCCTGGTCTTACGAATGTTTCTTATCTTGTTGGTTTGGCGGCCATTTTGTTTATGAAAATTAGATGGTCAAAAACTCAAAATCCAGCTTGGGAACAGGCATAATCGAAATCAGCACACCATAATTATGCTAAAAAGATAGGTTCTCCACTTTTACTAAAAAATGCCTCTAACATGCACATTTTCCAGAAATGCGTCTTGTTTGGTCCTTCTTCAGATATATTTTGCCATAGGGTTTAAACACTACTGCTCATCCATAAATCTTAACTCGATTCATGCAGATATTTGAGCTGTAAGCATTTTTTTACACTTCCGAAAAAGTAAAATAATAAGAGTGTCAGAATTGCTGTCGTTTGGCTAATTCTTAGGTTTGTCTAGGGCTGTTATATATGAGTGACTCGACGCAGTTTCCGCTAACTGTTGATTATTTTCAGATCCAAAGAATTAAGTTCAATGACTACATGTATATCTGTGTAAAACGAAACACCTGGTTGTATATGTGTCAATATGAGCATTGTGAAACACATTAGCGTGTCCCTTTAATGTATGGCCTGTTGCAAAAATGTTGTACACTGGGTGGCCATTGGTGTTGTATTTTGCTTTCATGGTGTCGGGAAAACATGTTTGAAGATAGGCGTAACCCAGACCTGGTACAAGCGGCATCGTGTGCATCGTACTTCATGCATATGTCACATGCTAATGGACATGAACTCGTTAAGTGAATATTTCTAAATTGATTTTTTTTTGAAAAATCAAATCAACAATTCTTCAAACCGGAAGAGTGACGCTGTTGGCAAGTCAAACACAGTGAGTCGCTGTTGTGTTCGCTTATTAGCTCATTTTGCCGACGTCAGTTCATTTCAATTCATTTATAAAGCAGACAAACTTTAGCCAAGGGGCTAGTATGATTTAAAACAGAGAAAATATTTAAAAACAGTACATACTACTCGGATAAATAAACAATTAAAAAAGCGCATCGCAAGTGTGATTTTTGAACATTTGCAGTGCGGTCCTGTTTCAATATTAAGATGTTTTGAATTTGCTTGTCGAATTCTCTGGCACTGCTTGGCAGTACATTCCAAAATCTCACACCACAGGCTGACAAGGAACAGCTCTAGGTATTATTATTATTTTCTTTTATTGACTAAATAAAACACCTTTGGGACCCGGTTGTTATGATTTTTGTGTTTGGCGTAGTGATATACTTACCATAGCAACGACTAATTTACAACTAGTTAACCAAATGAGGTCTGGGTATCGCTTAGGTTGCGTGTGTTTGCGCACCTTAATTCTCATCAAGTTTGTTGAATTAAAATTTTAGATGGTATTTGATTGATGTGTTTATGATTTATTCTATACACACGTATATTTGGTTCAGTTGTCATTGGTAAGGTGTTTATCCAAGTCTTGGTGGCACTAACACCTGTACAGAATTGTGAGACGTGAGTGATATTATAAATACAGGTGAGCTAAATGAACTAGCGTTACTCTTATAGATTTTCCAGCCAAATACCGTAATGCATGTGGCTTCAGCAGGGTTATCTTCGCCAGTGAAAAATACGGAAATGTAGTTCTGACATATTTCACGGTGTGGTAACAGTTACAGGTATTTCACGACCGTATCATCACCTGTGTACGCTGTATAATAAAAGATATTATCACCCGCATAGATTGTGAGCACGTGCTGAGATTGTAAAAAAATAAAATAAAATAATTTACAAAATAATAGATGAAACATAAAAATGTTCTAAAGAACAGATTCCACGACTGGCCTTTGTGGGACACTTTTCTCCAGTGGTAACCACTCAATACAAATGCCAGACATAATAAATACGGTGCCTAGGTTGAGGTAGTTACGTACTATATGACAATATGTATGAGCAGACCGAGTATGACAATCCATAGCACCACAGTTTGGCGATAAGAGGTCGACTGAGAAGAGAGTCAAACGCTTTGCTGAGATCCATAAGCGTGGGCCTCGTACAATATTTGCGTCAAGTGCTGCCCTTCAGTATTCGACAACCCTAAAAGAACTTATCGCCAGCTATAATCCCGTCTTTAAGCAGAAAGGCCTGAATCCAAAATTGCTTCGAGGAAACGGAATAGTTGGTGACGCATAACGGACAATGCGGGTAGTGGCCTGTAAAACGAAACCAACTTGCATCTAAATTTCCAAGTAGTTCATTCCGTTGTTTTGAAAGTTTGAATGCATCAAACATTTTAGCCACGACTTCACAAGTCACACGAATCACACTGTAAACCATCTTTTTTTCGTACTGCACACATTGCACGGGTATTTCCACTGTAAGCCGCGCTTGATTGAGGTCTACACGCTTACTGCGGCCAAAACACACTTTTGAGCTTCGTTATGGTCGCCGCCATGTTCATGCTCTTATGGCAGGCACCCTCTATTGAGCGTGACGTATAGTAAAATTCACAGTTATTCAAGTCCAAAACTTGTCATTCAAGGATTATAGCACGATGTAAGTGCGGTGCCTATAGGGTCTACGTACAGTGTAGAGATTACAATTTACCTTCCGAAGCTGGGTCTCTCACGCAAGGGGTAAATTATTAAAATTGCAATAATGTGGATCCGCAGTCAGAAACTTTACGGACCGCCGTATTGGTCCGTTGCCCTGCCATTGTGTTTTCCTCAATTCAAATGGGAAATTATGTATCGGGTCTGGGAATCCATATCGGGTATCGTCTCGGCCAACGTACATAGTCAACAGAACAGAAAATGCGTCACCCAACCGTATGAAACTGATTGAAAACGCTCACTATGTAACACTTCCGGTATGAATCATTGCTATTTTTATTAGTTGCATTTTGTACGCAGTTCGACTAAATCGCCCAAAACACACAACTCCCTTGATAGTATAAAAATGTATCAAAATGACAATGTTCTTTTACAAGATATGTTTCAGTAACTACCTCCACCCTTCATCCATCAACTATGCAAGCAGAGTATGGTCAACTATACATGTAAGTTTTACCATTACTGTAACCATGTCTTGGTATTTTATCGAAAGCCAGTGTCGTACCTAAAAAGCGTGTCCTAAGCGGCCTAACGCTTCATCAACTGAATGCAACAATCTATTGACCTTTTACGAAGAGGTACACAGAGTGCTGCGCTATAAGGCCCATGCCCACAATCACTTTTTTTGAGTAACATGTCCACAAAATTTACGTTGCCCTGCAACACCGATGTACCTTAACCAAACTTGTTTTGAAGGGTATTGTGCCTTCTACAGCATGTTGTCATTCACATAAAGATATTTTTGTGTTTATTTGGCTGAGAAATATATTCATAGGCCTTACTTTGTGCATTCTTATTGGCTGCCGAACAGTTACGGAAGATAACAAGGCGCATTTTGATTGGTCAATTGACACCCGTGATCAGCTTCGTTTATACCCGTCGTTAGCAACCAACAAGAACAGGCAGCCATTTTGATGCCTTGATTACATCAAATTTGACTGTTTTGATCGGAATTTTATTGCTTTTTCGATGCAACACGGGTTGAAAATAGGGTAAATAGAACTAGCGGTGCAGGGAACTTTTGGGTAAATTAGTGAAGGGGAGCACGAAATAATAGCTTTCAAACCACGAGAGGCAAAATTTGGCATTCAAAAAGGCGCAAGTCAACGAGTGTAATAACTCGGCCAGTGTCGCTGGTGATAACGAATGGTAATTGTCGAAGGATAGTTCAAGCTAAATTTTGTCTGACTGTGAGGGAAATGTTCCAGACTCTGGTTCCAGGAAAAAGTGACTAATGTTTACGTTCATAGCCACAATAACAATCAGCTGAGTGGTGAGGAAGTCGACATCGCAGACACTGGTGTTTTGTTGACCAGAGGACCGGATGCTGTTCCAGTAGAATAACAACATAATTTGTTATGGCCTAGTAGGTGCTCTTAAGAAACCTGGACATTTATTAAAACTGAGAAATATACTGGCTTTTCACAGGAAATAGTCTTGACCTCTGTTGATCGTGACTTTCGATTGTATGCTTCTTCAGTGGCACAGTTTGAGGTAAATCAATTGATAACACATGGTCATAACACTGAGTTCCTGCATTTCTTTCAAAGTTTGATAGCGGTGTCGTTCGCTTGCACTTGGCACAAACGCGGATTTTTGTGTCACTACGGTGTTGGAACTGTAATCAGACTTGTCTTGGAATGCGAAGTATTGCCTTCATGTGTTTTGGCAGAAAATGGTTGCTACAACACTGATGAGCGGATTGAGAGTTATCGCCAAAATTTAGTGGAAAAAACTCACTAGTTCTAGCAAGTCCATGGAGACAGCAGAAATCGTGAAGCTAGGTTGGCCACCAAAAATTGCAAATTGACACAGCAGGAAGACCAGAAAGAAAACACATTTGGTGCTAGGATGAACATTGACTAAATTCTGTTAAAAATGACATTAAAACTGTGTTTTTATCATACATAACAGGATATGACAACGAAAAATGCATTCTATTTGCTAGCTTTCTTTCTTGGTTTCTCTAAATGTGAATTTTGGTGCTAAGAAAAGTTGTAAATATAAAGCTGTTTGAGCTATACTTATAAAATTTGGCATGCATTATCTTTACATGTGTATCTAAAAAACTACAGAAACATTTTTTCAAAATCTCAACTGAAAAAATATGATTTCTGAAAAACTGTTTTTCCCGTCCCGATTTTTTTTTCCAATTTTCAATACCGTATAAAATATCATTGTCAAGAAGTTTTGAATTTGCTTCTTGAGTTTTCAGTGAAGATCCTTGTTTTTTTTCTAATTCAGATAAAACAGATCAGAAAAATGTCAACAGTTTAATGACTTATAACGTATCTCGTGGACGTACCAATGTTACGTAATTTTTGGCGCTGCCATGGCAACCGAATATTTTTTTCTTGAATTCTTTTTTGGGTTTGCCAACATCCTACTGAAATCCATCAACATTGGAGATTTTGATAAAACACTGCCCAGTCTGTTGTTCATTCGTTCCTGGTTAAATAATAAGCCTAATGATTTGGGTTTAAGCCACTGAGGAAATGTAAATCACATTGTGTCATTATCGGTGCATTAGTTGCGGATCTCCGAACAGATCACAAGGCTCATTTCCGTCCCCAGAAGAGAAATGAATAATGATCGCACCTAATGCATCTCAGCAAAACATACAAAACATGTTTTAAAGAACTGTTACCCAAAATATGTTACATGTCGAAACTATAAGAATTGCCATTGGTGTGTGCAGTCAGGTCTTTCCAATTCTGAAAAGAATTTTTGCCAAGTGAGTTTCTTTTTCTTTCTGTTTCTGTTTCTGTTTCTGTTTCTGTTTGAACTGTGCATGCGCGCATTTTCTGTCCGACCAACATGAAATTGGCACGAATCATGTTTCTTGTAAAAATCTAGTTCTATTAGTCTAGGTGAAATTGAACAATGACGCCATGGCGGCCGTTTTTTTTTTTGAATTTCTGTTGACTTATTCAGGGTCGCCGTTGATGTCTGCTACCGTCAATTTCCTTTCAGCGCCGTCCACGTTTCATAGTCATCGTGCTTTGACCTTTTGCACTGAAATACGTCTTAAGGCAACTGCAAACCTTGTTTACCAAGTTGTACTGATGTGCAAATATCTTAAACTCGTTTAGCTCTAATCTCTACAAAAGTATATATTTTCTGAAAAGTGAATGAATTTCTCTAACAAAATTTAGTATTCTTATTTCCTTATCTTCATTAATTCACAAAATATGCAAAGGTTTTAAAAATATTGTGCCTTCAATCATACTGGTCTTTGGTAAACATGTTGATAGCGGCATTCTCGAGGGAACTGTGTCTCAGATTTTTGAAACGAGTCTTAGGTTTTTAATTTTTCACTTTTAGACTTTTTGAGCAAAAACGTCCGTACTATTGATTTTGAAGGCTCTGTTCTGAAAAAAATAGGATTTAAATCGAGCTTTTGTGAAAGTGTTATCTTTAGAAGATATCAAATACCAGGTATTCGAACTTTCATAGAAATCCATTCACGTACCTCCGAGAAATCGCTGTTCAAGAATTGAAATAAACTCCAAAATCTCAACGCGAGAAATCAGCAATCATGACGCACGCCAGTGATCGAGAAGTGCACATTCGGCATCACATCGGAATTCTACGGAATTTCTTGACTGCTATAGCTAGTAATTTTCAGCCAGTCGAGTAGGGTATTTGTCATTTCAACATATAATGAATTTGGGTATTGCGCAATGCAGAAATGTAGTAATATCCCTCAGTTTGAACGACCTTAAACAGTACACACCATGGATTTTTGCACATTTTGAATTACCGGTGGCCACAGACTAAATGTATGACGTAAAATTTAGCTAGATCCATGTTTATTTTGTGTAATTAGGTCGAAATTTTGATTTTTCTTTCAATTTTGCCAATTTTCACATTTGCCGCCTTGTGACGTCATGGGTTGAACACAAGAGATCAGTGACTAGCATTGAACAATAGCGGAGAGCAGGGAATTTGAAAGCGACGACGATTATGAGCAACAATTGAACAAATACTATGAAGTAACGTACGGCAATAGTGGCCAGGATGAGGAAATGGGGTTGCACGAAAGCGAGAACAAGTTTAATTTGCTTCCGGCTGCGTACTTTTCTACTTTGAGCCTTACGAACTAGATCCTTCCGCGAGAGAAGCGGCCTCGGGCTCAGCGAGTCAACCCAGTCATCACAGACGATCCTGAATTAAGAGCTGATGTTTCTGAATGATAAATAATGTCCTTTATTGAACCAGGCCTTCATCGTAACGTCTCCTGTGACTGGAGTCGAAACACGAGTCCTCAAAGTGGGCAGAACACAGAGTGGCCCCGGACCGAATCGCTTGGTCCACGATGACGTCCCACACTCTCGTTCGGCGCACGAAGCGATGCCACTTCTGCGCAACTTTGGTGTCCTCCGGAACACCGAGACGTTCTCCGCCTGGCTGCTGTTGCTGCAGCCTCCGGAAACACATCTTTTGATCCCTCTACAAACCTTCTCGACGCTAAATGTACTTTGCTTTCTCTTCACTCTATACACTTTGTCTCTGATCCGAACAGTATGGCGAACGACTTGGGTTCAACCCATGACGTTGTACATAATTATTATTTTTTCATTTTTTGCGTGTTTCTTTATGAGCTGTGCACTAAAGGCACTGAAATCAAATAAGATATAATAATAAAATTTATTTTGAGGTACTAGAGTCATGTTGTGTACACTTTAAGCTCAGAATCACGTGATTAACTGTGGGCGGAGTCTGTATGTCATTCCACTGGACTAGTTTAAGTGGTTTTATACATGTACATGTAGAGGGTTGGTACAACATGGACGTGGTGTAAATAAAATACAGAACAGAAACATGGAGAATTTTCGAACGACACTTTGAAAGAAATAATGAAAGAATTGTGCTTCGAGGTTTTTCGAGAAATGACCGAGCTCAGGGATGGGATTTAACCATGATTTTATGTTGCTACTTAGAAACACTTTCATGTCGAAATAGATCTCCAACCCTGTCTCTTGGTTTCCTTTCTTATGCAACTCTAGAAACCAATTTGATCCCTTGTACAACTCAAGTTCGCAAAATTGTGAACTTTGTGAATTTTCTCGGAGACACTCTAGGGTCTGATCGTAATTCACTGGGCCGGTCTTATACAGGAGACCGAACTCTCAGTTTACTAGCCGAGTATCGTGTTGTTTCTGGTTTCCATAACTAATGTCTTGTACATTTACATGTACATCCGTATTTGACGTGCAGATGACCTGGATCCCCGGGTCCGGGATTTTCGAGGTGTGAAATACACAGCGAAGCCGAATGCAAGCATCATTCAGCGACTTCTGCACTGATGCAAGAAAGCGTAGCCGCTACCTGATAAGCTTGCAACTACATGCATAAACTGTCGCCGAATTACGCCATTGCTTATATCTTAAGTTTATTTCAGATTCGATCCACAAGTCTTATGTATGAATGAATGTTGATTTTTACAAAAATCGCGGAAACCATAAACCGCTCGGTAGTGCTCGGCCGATCGCAGAAATTACCGGAAGTGTAATTTGGTCATTGGGCGAAGCTAAATTGTCGACAGAACTCTACAGGTTTGTAAGAGACCCGGAAGTTCAATTCCTTTGTTATAGAGTCATTGGCTATGTGAACCTGCTTTTGTAAAGAAAATGAAAAAGTCTAACACATTGATTGCAACAACTATAAATTTATCATTCGTTAATTTATCCAATCACTGTGACAATGTGCATCACTGCTTTCCAGTCGTTAACTTTCGTTTCCAAATACAACAACCATACAGAACTAGTTATGCGTCATCTACATGTACGTATTCAAAACAAACTGCGGTGTAATTATTGAGAATAGTCACGCGGCGTGGAAATGTTTTTCAAAATACGTATGTTTCTAGAGAACGATTTCTAGCCAAAAGAAGTTCACTGAAAATGAGATGTAGCCATCCGAGGGAATAAAATCCACTGACCTCGTCGTCAAATAATGGTACACTGTATAAGAGCGTTGAACTAGGAATATGTCGTAAACAATGGTAGGACGTCTAACCTTCTGTCGCCTCCAGTGTAATGACAATTTTGGGCCACCCTCATGATTAGCGTAATACAATTTGGAGGTATAAATTTAGAAGTCGGGAAAATGTGTTATTAATAGTATTCCTAGTATTGTTTTCTGTTACGTACGTTGTCAGGATAATTTACAAATCCGTGCGTCGACTCATCTAACCTTGAACTTTTTGTCGTAAATATAACGATTAGTTGAGCACCCCCTTGCAGATGAGGGGTCCTATAGTCAATTTCCCTTCCTCTTCCGGATAACCACCTGGAAAAAGACGGAAGGGGTTAATGATATTTGCCTTACAACTCATGGATGTTGTTAACTGTTTCGTAACATTTGTTGCACAAACGGTCAATATTTATCACTCTCAACGCAAAACAGAGGTTATAAACGCAGTTATTACTACAGTAGTTCTCAAAGCATAAAGTAATTAAAACTAATTAGTACCGTCGAAATACATTGGACAAAATGACGTCATGTGCTGTCGTGTTTCTCCATGATACACGTACATGTAGCAAGTAACAGCATATGTTGAGAAAAACAACGATGGATTTAAATCCGCTTGACAGGTATCGGCGTTTATTGAAACACCATCCTCAGTAGCCAAAACAGCGGTCACCTTGCTGGGCCCATAGCTTCACATCCTTTGTTTATAACGCGGGTCGCGTTAAAACTCTAATAGATTGGGTATATCGCATCAAAAACACCTAGGCTAGATTTGATTAAAGAACTTACATCAAATTTGCAAAATTATGTCTATCCCTTTAAACTAGCCAATATATGGTATTGAAAGCAAGACTACAACGTAACCCTGATGATATTTGTCCTGTAGACAATACTAACTGCAAGTATTTTACAATACTCTGTTGGTTTTTACGCCAGGATTACTCAACGAAAACTCGAAAAATTTCATTAACTTAAAGAGTTGTATTAACATTCGACTGTCTAATACGGTCTAATTTATTTAACCCTAAAGACAAACTTCCTATGGGTCTACGGTAGTATACACATTTACATGTATCTGTGCTCGATGTGGTTCCACATATATAGGCGACATTGTTCGCCATTTGAAAACCCGAACCAGGGAACATCTAAATTCTGACAGAAGTTCACTTATTAATATTCATCTACAAAGCTCTAATCATTGTTATGAGCAATACTTTTCCAAAGACTTTGCTATAATAGGCCAAGAGTTATGGTGCGATCGTAAGTGGTTTCTACATTATCAAGTGCGTATCGGTAAGGACTAAGACAGGGCTGCATACCGTAGAGCAAGTTGTTTTAGGAAAAAGTGAGACCACGTAGATCTTTGCTAGATATCGTCATGCATTAAAAGCGAAGCACGTAATCTCTTTAGTTTAACTTGGGTATGTTTAACATCTACGGAACGTGCACATGGTTGGATGTGCGCCAGTGGATTTGCAAGAAAAAGTCCCCGCCGTTTACAAACTGCTCACTTGTCCCCCACTAACAAACTTATGGGCAAGTTGATGCATCAGGCTTGATTCAAAGGTTGGAAGACGCACCTTAGCCCAGATTTGAACGGGCAAACAGGACGTCAATTATACGGAGACATATTTGCATCATTAGTATGATGACACATGGTTCAAGGTATGAGGACATCGCTGGGACAGCGATATGGAAAGACAACTGGGTCAATGGTACGAAGACATCTCCGTATCAATGGCATGAGAACACAACACCGGTTAGTGAAAAGGAAATTGGGTCAGTGGCACGAAGGCACATCCGGTTCCGGTGTATGAAAACATAGGGTCAGGAATATGCAGGCATATTAGCGTATTTGGTAGCTTAAACACAAGGGGGCGATGTGTTTAAGTTCATTTCTAGGTCAGGGATATTGGGACGTTTCCTGCTCAATGATATAGGATAAGAAAGTAGTGACAAGGGGAAACAACTGATTCATACGTATGGGGTGCAGAATAATTACGCGTTTTGTCGTAACTACAACAGGATATCTCCCGAGCAAATCAAACGACCAACAGTGATTTTCCCTGCTTCAGTCGGATCACCTAAAACAAGAAGCAGGACTAATCAAATAACGCATGCGTGATACCATTAACGTTGATGTCAAACCACGGTGTGCTCACCATGAAAAGAGGTGGGCTTTTGAACCAAGCATGAACAATTGCGCACAGAATGGAGGAGGCTCTAGAGAGTCGAGCTATTCTTGTTCAGCCATCAAATATTGAATTATAAAATATGCCGTATGAAGTGGTGACATTTGACAGGTCGTGCACATGGCTAGAATGGCGCCATCGATTCGTTTTATACCCAGTATACATACTACGAGTTGTCAGTCAAGGCATGTACGAAAAGATTCGTAAAATAGAAAAACTGCGAATTACAGGATAAACATTAATTGCATTACCCGTGTCTCCGGCAAGGACAGTCGTCACGGGCAAGTCTTTCTTTGAAGTGATGTTCCCCTCGTCAAAACGCCAAATTTCGTCGTTGGCGTCACAGTTGCATAAATGGCCGCCGTAACAGTCACCAGTCAGTGAGCATGCGCAGCCCCCAGTTGCCTTGTTTCCGCCTACAATTGGCCTTGACATTCTATACTATGTGTTGCAATAATTACTGTACGCCGCGTTTTCCTTACTGGTGGAATCATTTGGCGTAAATGACGTGACGCTAATTAAGCTTTTTAAAATAAAAATCGGTTTATTCGCGCACTTTAATTGTCGTTTTTTACCTCAAGAATGGATAGTTTCGACAAGAGCAGACTGGCCACGACCACCATAGATACATGTACTGTTGTCTAGTCCCATAAGCGCAAAGCAAATACGGCAGAACCAATTTCACGCCCCATAACAACAGATTATTTCCCAAGTGTTTCCGATGACGTTTCACTAAAACAGTTTCCAAGCAAACACAAAGGGCACTGTTGCAAAAACCACTGTTACACATAGCGGTCTATCAACGATTTCAACTCGTTGATTCCAGCCATGGGTTACGCTAGCCCACTGACACGCCAAGCCTCAAGTATACGGCTGTTTGGTCGATTCAGACAGGCACCGTGGGTGGTAGTAAAGTTGTTTTACGTTCTTTTTTAAGAGCGGCAACACGATTATTCTCAATTGACAATGATTTTGATGGCATTTGGATTTTTAGTGTCCATCGTCGTGGGTAGAGCTCAGTAGGGCTTGGGCCTACATGTACGCTGGCCATATTGCTACAAATCAAGACTTTGTGAGATTACCTGAGATATTGTCGTGTATTTTAAATGACAACAGGAAATTCTGGCTAATTTTTTCTAACCGTGAGTCTACCCTGGTATATTGCATGGCATGTGCCCAAAGCCCATTTCTTCACAACCAGTGTCAGTGGGCTAAAATGGCAGGCTATTGTTGTATTTACATGTTGCATCGACCTGATTGGCTGAATTGACACGTTGGAACTATACATTCTTTCCACATAGCACTGAGTTTAATATCAGAAATTTATATAGCAAATTCTGCTTTCTGCGGACAAGTTGCAGTTTATCTTCTACTGAAAAGTGCCACTAACTGTATAGCCGAGCATAACATGCGTGGCTCACTCTAGTGAACTAGTGCAGTGGCGGCAATTTACCATTCCTCTGCGAAAAATAGACTAACCTTTGCTCGTTTTCATCGTAATTTCTTTGGAATTGTTAGCATTACCTGCCCAGTAGAACTGCTCAATTTGGTCCCGATTCATCCAGAAAGTAACAGCACCAAACTTGTTGTGCATGGTAGCCGAACGACAGTCCCATCGGAGCGACTGGCTGCACTCCAAGGAGGCGTCGACGAGTGCTGCCACCTGTTTGATGCCAGGGTAACCAGCAAGAGTGTTCTTGTACGCAATGCTCAGAACGAACTCGCCCATTCCCTCGTGTTCTTTTACCTCGATGGGTTGCTCATGATTGTGTTCTGGAACAAATTGCCTCTTGCATCATTCGAGAGCGACAACAATGCGTTGCTATTTTCAAACCAGAGCTGATCATTGTTCTTGATTTCGTTAAAGAAGCACTTCCTGGCTTGCAAATACCACGCTTGACTCAGTGTAGAAATGTGCACATCTTCTGGACCTTTGCCCATTCACTATGTAGCCTAAGCAGACGCCAGTATATACAATAAGTGTATGGGCATAAATGATTTCTTACCTACAATGGTAATGCCTTGGTCATTTGACATGTCACAATAGGCTGCAAAAGGCTTTAGAGGGCCCTCCATGTCTGGGTCGATCTCGGTGTATCCGCTGTCGGTCTTACCACGCGCGTACCACTCCCGACAGGTTCTAGCTGCAATGCATTCCCAAAGATTAAAATGTCTGATTGTTTCTGGATGACGACCTCCGGCTTTTGTTTAAAAATTGTGATTTGCCACAGAGACTTATATATGTTTCTGAGACATGTTTTTCACACGGAACTTGCTTGCAAATCATGTTTTTGCATTTTAAAGGCAACAGAAACGGACTTTAGTTTACCGAGCTATCATGCTGTTTCTGACATAAAGTACAGCAGTCAAATGATGGAAACAGAGTCTTCCGCAGACAAGCCCGGTTTTTTCGGTACCAAAGTCTAAATGTTAGTGTCTACGCCCGAGCTTATGGCAAAGTCGAGTATACGCGCAGGAGTCTTAATAAAAAAAAGCTTAAGTGAACAATTAACCGGGCTTTCTGCTCAATAATATACCGTCACGTGAACCCTTTGCTTCATAGCAGAGTATTGTTTGTGATTGAAAATGTTAAAATTGCGTTTCCTCAGAGTTAAACGGGAACACTATTTAAGTCACTTAACGTCCCTCAATAGGACTGACAATATTCCCTGCTATTTAGGATCTATGTAAATCTTAGCAACAAGAGCATAGACACTGCTATCAGCGACTCAAGAAACTATTCTGAAGTTAATCGGGATTGACCAAACCTAAACAAGTTTAACAAGTCAAAGTTTTAATGATAGAGAGGCCCTGGGCGACTCACCCTCAGTACTTAATTGCAAATGGCCCTACCTCCAGGAAGTTTCGGTAGTATTCTGCGTAAATTTGGGCAAACGTCATCTTTTTGGCCGCTTTCTCTCAAACTCCGTATCACGTTTATAAACCATAGACTTCAAGCCATGAGGCACCTCCTACGCTAACATTTGGGGTCTATTATGCCAACGCATGTGCGAGCTTAAGCCAGACTGTGACCAACTCTTCCTAATTCATTTACAAATTAATGCACATGGCTTAGGTGCACTGCTGAAGAAAACTTATCCGCCAATTTCTCTTATAATGCATCGGTCTTAAAAATTCGAAGACAGCTATGACTTTTCAATTGTAAAATGTCATGTTGTTCCGTAGCCTTACCTATTGTTCGTTTTTTACTTTGAAACTAGTATGCTAAACAAGCACGCTGGTTGCGACAACACTTACATGTATCTCATCCAATACACATTGGGCCAAGCCCATTAGTACACGTAGGGAGTAGCTTACTCCAATATATGACAGTACCGTCAAGCCGTTGGTAATACTAGGAACTCGCATGATATTCTCGAGTGAACAGTGCACATTTTCTTGTTCACTTGCGTAAGAGATGCCTAACGGCATAAAGAAATGTTTTGGTCAACACTGTGTCCATGTACCAATGGATCGGCTACGCCTCAACGCAAAAGGCGAAGAACTACGATTTCAATTGTCTGCCGCCAAAGAAAGTTAACTAAGCAATACATGTACCTTGCGACTCAATACAACTCGTTCGCGATTTATTGAAGAAACTACTGCGTCTTCAATTGTTTAATGGGTACCCATTCAATTATTAACCGTATTTCCACGCTTTGACGCATGCCATTGGCGATAGCCAATTGAGCTCATGGATTTCCGTTTCCGCTGAGGCTAACATTTGCGGTGCAAGATTAGTCCTCAGTCTTCCACTAACGGTGACGACGAAAGTCTTACTCACGCAAAGTACAACTGTAAATACTGCAGGGCATCGACTGCGTGCTGTTATGGAGGCAAGGAGCAGTGAGAATGCCATGGGTAGTCAGGTTACATTCTCTTGTTCTTATCTGTACACCACCACCGCATGTCTTACTGCACTCTTGCCAGGAGCCCCATTCTAGCCATTCCCCAGGAACTGAAATATAACAAAAACAGTTACCCGCTCTATGCTGGTGCAGGATGAACCCTGTCCATATTTCAACAAAAACACGTAATCCGTCTATATTTTCGAAATTTTTAAACTGAAAATGTGTACAGTGTATCTACTTGCACAGGGGGCTACTGGAATGCAAAAACTGCGACCTATTAGAGTTTCAGTTTGAGAAGTGTGCGAATTCTCATCATGGTGATGTCGACTCATCATGGATTCAGGGCACTCTAATGACCTTTGCATTTACATGTAGTAATCAAGTCAGCAAACTTTCCAAAACTATGTTTAACCGGCAACAATACTGCATGTTCTGAATTTCTTAAACTGTTTTTGCAAGCCAAAATATAATTAGGCCTACACAAAACAAAGAGCTTACTCGGACAAGGATTCTCATTGCACACTTGCTGCTCACTCGCTGCCCCCTCACAATCATTTCCATTGTAGAATGGACCGTAGCACGCCCTGGATCTGTTCCATATACCTCCTCCACACGAAACAGAACAGTCAGACCACCTCGACCAGTCGTTCCAAACACCATCGACTGCAATGGCATGGCAATTGAAAACCAGTTTCCTACTTTGATCAGAAAGATAAACTAGCTGTGCTATTGTCCGCTGAGTTTGATTAACTTCCGGAGTTGTGCCTTAGTTTTAGTATCCAACAATTTTTTACGTCGAGATTAATAAAATGTGTGGGGACTTTGTAATCATCTCTAGTACACGTAGGAACCACTTGTAATTGAGTTTCAAAATAAATAAAAATACAAGAAATAACATTAAATAATAAATTAATGCTGTGTTAATCTCGTCGTAAAAACATTCTCGGCATTTACGCATACCACTGCATCTGTGACGTAATGGAATATGAAACATTATGTCCCCGCATTATATAAATGCTAATAGTACATCTGTGAGTGAGCAAACTACCAGTTAACCGAACACTTAATAACTTGCCTGGACATTCGTGAAAGTTGCATGAGCGGGACTCGTTAAATTCCCCATGGCAATCTTGACCACCATAGAACGGACCGTGACATTGTCTGTGACGTGTCTCTATTCCTCCGCCGCACGTGCGGCTACATTGGGCCCATTCCGACCAGGTCGTGAAAACGCCATTAACTGGAAACGTGTATTATTTATGCTTTTAAGAGATAGAGTATCAGAACACCAATGTCAACTGTACATGTACAATGTATGCTTCCCCGGATGTCTCAAAACGCTATTGCCTATCTTGTTCGACAAAACTTTTCACAAGACCATTCATACTTCGATAGACACATGTACATATATACCGTGTCACGTTTCGCTGACATTGAGTCAAGCATCATGGGTCCAACTGATAAGAATCACATAACATGCAAACAACACCAGGATGATACACTTCTGTACAACACGCTTACTGACTATAACAGATAACACTGTGGCTTGGAGTTGAACTTTTCCCAAACGAAGGCTTGAACTATGGAATGACGATAAAATTGGTGAACACAGACATGAATGTTTTGAGACTGATGATGTCACTATCCTAGACTGTGAGAAAGATTGGTTGAGATAAGGTGCGCTCNCATGCAAACAACACCAGGATGATACACTTCTGTACAACACGCTTACTGACTATAACAGATAACACTGTGGCTTGGAGTTGAACTTTTCCCAAACGAAGGCTTGAACTATGGAATGACGATAAAATTGGTGAACACAGACATGAATGTTTAGAGACTGATGATGTCATTATCCTAGACTGTGAGAAAGATTGGTTGAGATGAGGTGTGCTCATCGAACTCTACTCTTTGAATTAATAAGGTGGATTAGGGTTCAAAATGGCTTTGACACACAGAGTCCTGACTCCGAAGCCCCACCCCCTCCCCCATTGGCTAGAACGATAGTGACGCCCTGCACTAGCTAAGCTGAATTCCGTGAGAGACGGACGCAGTGTCGCCAATTCAAGTAAGCAAATTCCAGTATTTGACTTACTTTTTCTGTATTAAATTTATACTAAGGCCACCCTTCAGTGTCACTCACAATTCTAATATGCAATTTTTGTGTCAAAAAGGTAGTTGGTTCTGGTCAATGATGCTTATGAAAATCGAATCTGTGATGCGGGTTTTTTTCAAAAAAGAAATCCACTTCATATGAACAAAAATGATGCTGAACATGTTTTTGTTTGTTTGTTTTACTCATCCCCAGGTAAGACGGGACGCTTCCATTCTTGTTTACCTTTACTCACATAGCTCTGTGTAATTCTTCAAAAAAGAAAACAAGACTTTGGCTGAAATTGATGCGAACGCACGGATTTTTTAATCAGTTAGTGCAGATCTAAGAATGAGTCGGGCTACAGACCCCAACCAACTAGGATTTTAGTCTATATGCTGTAAACTGGAATTCCAAAATTCCATTTAAACCATTTTTCAAACGATCAGTGATACATGTACATTCTGACGATTGCAGTAAATAAAAACATTTCGGTACCTGGACATGGTGTCACATTGCAGACTCTAGATTCTGTTGTTTTCTGCTCACATTCTTTTCCACCATGGAAAGGTCCATGGCACGTGCGATTTCGCGCCTGCACTCCATCACCGCAGGTGACGCTGCATGAGGCCCATGGGGACCAGGGGAGATAAATACCGTCCACTGGAATCAACACAATCCAGGCCTGAAGTCCGCGGAATCAAGACATTAGCTACTTGCGGCAAGAAAGCTTCTGAATCAATTATGGAATGGATATTCATTCCGCCCCTGCATTTTTCAAAAGTTCAATATTGTAAGCAAAATACTCTCTTTTCACTTGCCTAATTGCTCTTTCATCATTTCCTTTTTTCGCAAGGAACTTAGTCTACGGTGCGTACCCAAGCATACAGCGGAAGAGATTCCTTAAGACAGTGTGATAGAATCTCGTCGCCAAATCGGCGTCCGTGCGCCGTCGAACCTCAACAAGATGATCAAGTTAAATCTTTCTTACCAGGGCATGGCTGTCTGTTACAACCCTCAGACTCAGTGGCGTTTCCTTTGCATGGCTCTCCTCCAAAGTGTGGACCAATGCACGTTCTATTTCTCACGCGGTGACCACCACCGCAGCCGACGTCACACCGCCCCCATTTTTGCCAGCTGTCATAGTATCCATCAACTTTTGAAAATAATCCATTTCACTTGATTGTACATTACATCAAGTTTGAAGTATCCTACATTCATTAGACAATTCAAATAGAAGCGCATAATCAATAAAAATGTGTTCAAATACTCGAATCAACATCGTCTCTGAGAGTGTCATGATTTTTTTGAATTGTTATTTCCATAATCGTGAGTTGAACATGGCTGAGTGCAAAGATTTCAGCTCTGTGTGCGAAGCGCCACGTGAGACGGAATATGAGCTAACTTAGAGAAATCACTGTTACACACTATTGAACACGGTATAAAGAACCAGTCACGTGTACTCTGAAAATATTTCCATACCAGGACAAGAAGTGTTACTGCAAACCCGTGTCTCTTCCCTTGATCCGGAACAGTTCAGACCACCATAAAACGGACCGTCACATAGCCTCGACCGATGCTGTACACCGCCTCCGCAAGTGACGTCACAAGTACCCCAGTCTGACCAAGACTTCCATACTCCGTCAACTTTGAAGTTGGTAAAACAGTAAAAGAGGAAAGGTCACACGTACATGTAGCTATCTCTTCTTCACTTTAAACAATAGAGTACTACTTGTTTTTTTGTTTCATGGCTAGTTACGTACAATTATCGTTATAATGAACTTACCTGGACAGTTGTGTTCATTACAGGATTTTGAAACGTTTACAGTCCCATTGCAGTTTAAGCCACCGTAAAACGGTCCCACGCATGATCTGGTCCTTATCTGAGCACCTCCTCCACAGGTGGCGCTGCAGTCTCCCCAGCCTGACCATTCGTTGAAGTGTCCATCCACTTGACGCAGACAAACAACAAAATAGTGAAACAATGTTCTCAGAGGATAATGATACGTAACATCAAAGTTGATATGACTAAAGAACTTTGGTTATGACTTGGGTGCAAATTCAGTGAGATAGTGTTAGACATGGGAATGCAATTTCTATTCGTCATCGTGTTAATTCAACCCGCAATATTCAACCACATCCCAACTAACGCTTCTAGGACCATCTGCGTTGAATAACTGCGAAGGACGATCATATCTTAAGTCTAAATGGGTTAGCCTCCTGGGTCATTTATAATTTAATTTTCTATTGTTGCAAAACATTGTAACGATTCAGGTCGATACGCTGTTCCGCTATAAATTGTCGCCATCGACATACCCTGTCGCCCGGACAAAAGTTGAAGTCGATGGTGACTATTTATGTCTGGAACTCCCACTCAATTATTGACCGGAGCTTTCAGATAAGTCTCGCCTCCCCGGGAAACATTTTATGTCGCCAAAGAAACGACATAAATTATAAGGACAAAGTAGTAACAATGTAATTGGAAGAGAAGCGCCAGTTCTATTTTCCACGTGTGATTAGTAAATGGACACAGAGATCAGACCAGTTGCTAGGGTATGCCACGGCTGCGAACGTGCCCCTCCCAATTGAAAATGCGGTCCGCCCAAGGAGATACAATTTTAAACCTGTTTCTGGCATTTCGGGCAACAAAATCACAATTCAAGCTTTTCTAGGAAACAAACAGCCTCACTAAAATACCGTATGATTCAAAGGCAAGATGACGGTGCAACTACAACCAGCAACGACCATCCTGGTATCAATAATACATGCAGATGTACAGACATTTCATTCCATGTGGCAAGTTGCTCAGACGACTGGTATCTTTACACAGTTTTAACTCTTGATGTATTTTGACACCGTGCTAATGTACAGTGTACAGGTAAGTCACAATAAAGTCCAATAAGTTCTGGCAACATTAATTGGACGGCTTTTGCTTCTGCCATCCGCGCAAACCAACTATCACTTGCTATCGTCAAACTATGGAGGCGATAATTTATGTCACTGCTAAGTAACGACATAAGTTGTCGCCGAGCGACAATTTATGCCGGAGCTCCCGATGGCAACAATTTATGTCGTAACATACGTTAGTCATTCATCTGAAAGAGCAGAACAGTTGCAAGTCTCCTCAATGCCTTCAATATTTTAACGAGAGAAAATGAGACTTTGTCTCCACATTCTTTTTCCTTGCCGCAGTCCTACTGCGACCTTAAGCTAAAATTTGAACTGTAATAGAGACATCAGCACTATGACTTTGAACTGATACCAAAAAGAATTGGGTAGTTATATTCTGTACATGTACAAAGAGACTAGACTATGAACTGATGTACATGAACATGTATGATAGAGACATTCAATAGTCTACAACAAGGCGGAGGAAGGTCGAAACATGCGGATTTTTGAGGTACAACGTGTAACAGTTACGCCAAGCACTGAACGCCTTGAAAAATATAAAGACCTGTAATAGATACTGAGATATTAAAAGCACGGCAATATTTACTTGATCAGATGTGCAATATAAAAACTAAAAATTTCACTGGGGTGATGATAACCTTCCTAAAATTACAAAACCTCTGGTTCCACTTTTGCTTCTTTATTTTAAGATTTCACGAGACTTTCGTCGGACAACTTAAATTATTGGCATGTTAAAGGTCCTGCCTCTTATTGGATATTATCACAGATTGAAAAATTAAGGTACTAACTTGCGTCAATGGCTACCATTTAGTCAACCGTTCTCGTACCTGGACAATAGCGCTCATGACAAATTCGCGTTTCATTTCTTGTTCCATTGCAGTCGTTACCGTTATATAACGGTCCGAGGCATGTTCTGTTTCTTATCTGATGGCCTTCACCACAGGAGGTGCTGCAGACAGTCCACTGGCCCCAAGTGTCAAACACTCCATCAACTATAACGAGCGTAGATAGTCTAAATGAAGCACTGTACCGGTCCACTGAATGAAATTGGATAATCGGATGTACTAAGTGACAACTTCGCGGTGATTTGAGCCCGGGTCAGTTTCATGAAAGGTAGCTTTAAAAAGCATGGGACAGGAAAACTGTCTTGTAAAAATAACGTTTAATCATATTGTGGCGAATCTACTTCTTGGGATTGTTAACGTGAGAGTTGCTCATTTTGAATATTGTAAAATTTTCTAGAAAAATCGTAAGATTCACTATTTTTGAAAGACAGACGAGATAAAAACTCTTTTATCCCAATGACGTTTCCAAATTCTCCACCCCTCATAATATATATACACGCAAGCGCTCAAAGAAGTCGGACTGGCTTTGGCTTGAAATCACCACTTTTATATAAAAGGTCAAAGATCACATGTTCATGTAAGGGAAATGCAATATGTCCATGCCCTTCCATACCAAATAAGAAGCTGTGGTTTGCCATGAGGGAGAAAAAACGACAAAATAACGAACAACTGACAGATCGTTTTTTGAAATTTGAAACTAAAGGAAAAATGCCTTGACACCAACAGAAATTCAAAATCTTTAGGAACACAACGTAAACATGCCTGGTGAACAATTTGATTTCAGTTTCAGTGTCAGGGATTCACTTTGGAAAATGCAATGTAGTGTGTTTTTCACGTTTTATGCCACTTTAAGTCTTACATGAGATTGTGAAAGATGATTAGAAAGTTGATCTTGCGTTACACACAACTATTTCTGAAAAATAAAAATACTGACTCCAGCAAAAGTACAGCCTCTTAATGAAATGCAAGTAATTGCTGGTTACTAAAGATAAATAAGTTCATTTATTAATTTACTCCTAGACTGCACTTCGCTCATAGTTACTTTGGTTATAATTTTTTTCAGCAGTTGTGAAGTGCGAGCTTAAGACAAACTTTCTGTCTTAGGTCTTAAGACACTTTCATGAAACATATCCCTGGCCTCACGCATGACTGAGAGGCCCTTGTTCAAACGCTTGATCCACTTTCAGACTCTTGGGTATCCGTAATATGCCTCCTGGTTCTTTGCGCTCGTTCTTGGTTGTGGAAGACCTCGAGTGGATTCCGTAGGCCAGAAAAACACGCGAAAACGTATGAATTCAGAAGCAAACCTCATACACACACGAGATTCTTACGTCTGCAGAACTCAGTGCCGTGTATAATGCATACGCAATGCGTAAGCTATGGTCATAAACAATTGAGTAGAGGAGTTTTCAAGACATCTTGCATTTCCGCCTGTAAATGTTGAATTAAACGTTTCCACTTGGATATTGAAAGCCTGAGGACAGTCATACATATACATTTTTATGAAGGATAAAGTAAGTTAGATTACATTACTTGGACAGTTCTGTGAATTACAGGTGCGACTTTCGTTATTAACACCTTGGCAGCGTCTACCACCATGCTGAGGTTCTTTGCACATCCTAAATCGCCACTGGAATCCGCCACCACACGAAGCATTGCAGCTCTGCCAGACAGTCCATTCTCCAAACAACCCGTCCACTGAAAGAAACATCCGTTTCAGCTTACAGTTGCTTAAGTTTGATTGCCCTCACCCGACTGGTCGTAACACAAAGTATGGGTGTGCGACTCGGGGTGTTTCACTGGGAGCAAATCTGATATTAAGACACGACTATAAATGATGATATTCTACAAATTCGTGATCCGTTCATAGGAAAACGAGAACTGACTAGGTACATGTAGAGTATTGATAGTAACTACTGCACCTCCCAACAATTTGTGGATGTCACTCAGACACTTAAAATCTCGGAGAAGTTTCCAACATAGCTAACTTTAGAGGTTTTTTAAGACCTCAAATATCATGTCCGCAAAATGAGTTTCGTATTAAGATTGACAGAAGACAAGTTGTCAGCATGAGAAAAGCTCGCCTGGTCTCCAGCTACCACTGTACGACCCTCATACTCAGGTTTTGTTTATAACCTAGAAAGTGTCAACTTACCAACCCCCTGTTGTCACTAGTAGTAGAAATAGTAAACATTGGAACTTGACACCCAGCCATGGCTGGGTGTCAAGCTTGTGCACAAGCAGTTAGCTGCCAGGTCTATTATTCTGTGTACTAGATAAATTATTTTTATGAACTATTTGGAGACTTTTCGTTAGAAAAAACAAGAACAGCACAAAAAACAGGGTATAACATAACTTCGAAATTTTTTTCTACACCCAATACTTATGATTTTACAAAATGACCAGTTGATATGAAGGCGGTGTATGAATACAAAAGTTGTAGCAAATATCAGTAAATACCCTAGTGTTTTATTTCAAACATTTTAATAATTAGTTTCATTAATACACTGTTTAGAACTTGATGTTACTTTCGTAACAGCGGATATAATATTTTGACAGGTATATAATATACTACGAACTATTTTACTTGAGCAATGATACTGTATTTTCATGGGTAAGTTGGTTTAGTGTGGTCACTTAGTGTCATTCATGTAAATGAATAATATTGAGTAGGACAAGAAACAAAACAATGGCAGAATTTCTTTAAAGTTGATGGCAGTTGCTAAGCTGTCCACGAATGTGGACATTGGACCAACGGAATTATTGTATCGGAATTCCAAATGGTGACTTAATCGTCAGATGATTCCCGGTTGGCCCGGTCAAAACATCAAACGGTTGGTGGAAGCCGAATCACGAAACGATTGCTACCAAACCAACAAAAATGAGCGAGGTAAGACAATATACTTTTGCTGTTTTTAAATATTATGCATAAAACTTTTGTTGATAAAATCTCGTTTTCAATGCCTTTTATATTCTTCGGCTGAGCTTAAGAAACGTAAAAATTAGTTTCTACAAAAATACTTTTGAAAAACCTCCTTTTTGGTGAAACATCGGATTTTAGAGTTAGAGTGCCGTAGAAATTCAGAAGGCTGGTTATTTTTTTCCACGAAGTTGCACTCTTTTAATGACATTGAATGAGGTACTTTTTGTTTGTTAATTAATTACCATTGATACAGAGAATGCGTGAGACATTATTAACCCAAATAAGCCAATCCGGTTTTTGTTTATTCATTATTTATAGCTTTTATTTGAATGTGTAAGCTAAATACTTGTTCATTGAACTCAATCAAAGTAAAATAATACTTATTATGAACAATAAGGATAAAAAACACCCCCTCAACAGGCTTCCTGTACATTTCAGGTAATTCAAGTTGAGAAAAACGTTATATGCATCCCAAAATATGACTGAAGCTAAGCATGGTGACCTGACAGCTTAGGAATGCACTAGCGTTACAATTTTATAAATTGTTCTTTTTTCGTGGTTGAATGTGAGGTCTGTCATTAGGTAACTATAAAAATTCAAGTGTCGATCTCAAAAATGATAACAAAAATCCACTTATTTGCAACATTTTAGTGGTTTTCTTGCTCCCAGAATTTGTTTTGGTTGTATGTTCAATCATACTTCCCCCATATACTTGTTTAACCATATTGAAGTAAACAAGTCAGTTACACAGTGGTCATTCACAGACCAAGGGTCATGAGCCATATGGCTGTAACTGTGTATTGCATGCTTCAACATCATAGTTCCTGGAATTCCACTGATGTACAGTAGTCTGTACCCTGCGTGTCTTTGTTTATTTTATTTGACCTGCATCCACTTCAAACATGCACTGAGACTGTTTCATACATGACAGTGGAGACATAACTAGGAGAAATAGATCGGAGACTTCAGTCACAAGACAGCACCAAAATACCCCAGAAGCATTGAAATTACTATGTATGTACTCACAGTACCCAATGCCCTTCAATTAACTATTAGTAACATTTACACATGCAATCACTAATTGGTTATTCGTTTTATGTTAGTGTCTGTTTCATTAGATTTTGGCACCCAGGATACTTTATACCTTTTTGGTATTAAATGGATTAACGACAAAAAAGAGTTTCCAATATGCCAAAAATGCTCGCACCCAGCTTAAAATATGGTGGGGTCTAATTTTTGGTGTGCGGACCTTTTACTGAAAAAAATCACGTGGCCACTAGGTTCAGGCCAACGGATTGTGCATCCCCGCCGAATTCCTGTGGGCTTTGTGGATTTTTGTCTCATTTACTCGGACTTTTTGTTTCGCCGAGGCGGACCTTTTTGCCCAAATTTGTCAAACTGGGGAGCTCGTTTGAGCCCCCGAGCCCCCCCCGGGTGCGTTCATGCCAAGCAGTGAACAATAATTTGCATACATGAAAAAAAATTCTATCTGAGGCAGAATGCTCGTCACACACAGAAGAGGATCAGACGTACTCGTTAAAATGTTGGTTCTATAATCGCAAAAAGTAACCCAAATTGAGGTACACGCGATGATAATAGGAAAACGTGGCAAAATCCAAAAGAATTTACCATCTCTCACTAAGTCTAGATCAAATATAAAATCGTACTTGTGTTCGATTCTGGTGAGAGCATTACAGCAAGTTAAAGCATATACCCTTACCATGGACTTAAAGTGGCAATCCCAGGCAGTCTGCAAAAGTTGAACTCTGGTATATTTAATGAACAGTTTGGTTGTGGTAAAAAGCCCATTTATTCCGTAAAATTTAAACGGACTAAACAGAAAGGAAAGATCAAAATTTTAAAAAACAACGCTTTACCAATGTTTGCATATATCTGAGAATAAAAAAAACTATTTAATAAGCTAGAGATGTCATTTAAAATCTTATTGTTGAAGAAAAAGAAAAATATCCTACTCTATATGAAACGTGAACCAATCAGATTATCCACTCATAAAAATAAGCCCCTTAAGACAGAGCCAGAATATTCTCATTAACATCTAACTTGTGCAGTACAACCGTGTAATGTTGTTATAACTTTTAATGTGTTTGAGTTTGTTTTGGTCCATTGATCTTCGTGTCATCACTCTAAAATCCTCGGCCATATGTTGCTGCCATTTTCAAGTTAGCGTTGTTGTTACTAAGTTGTTTCTTTATTGAATACTGTCATGAAATCCATGTTCATTTTCAAATTACTTTTAAGGTAGCACGTAGCATAGTACTATTTAGCTAACAGATTTCAGACAGTAATTGTCTTTGTTAACTTGTTTTGTTTTATACGAGCAAGTCCCTTCCAGTATTCACACCATGTTTTGTTTATTTCTGTAGTAAACATGCTCACCTTCGGTTCATTCATATATAAAGCATTGCAAGAGACAAGATGATCATTAACACATGTGGCAGAAAAAGTGGTAGCTACTTTCTGTATGACTTCGCAGGAGTGATATCGGTTAAAATACAACAGAATGAAAAAATGATGAGCGTTACCTAAACAGGAACATCGGAGCTTACAATCACCAGCTGTGGTGATTGGTGCTGTCCTGTTCCCAGCATATTTCTATGTACTGGCTTTCGGGGACCCAAATCAGACTTAAAGTAAATATGCGCAGAATTTGACTGCTCGAAGGCAAACACATTTCCTTTATATGTGCGATACTATGGACATTTTGTTTTATAATATCGTTGTCAACTTCGTGTGGTTGAAAATATTCTTATACATGTAACTGCTAAAAATTCATTCAATGAATGAATGTGCTTGTTTAGTAAACCAAGTGAAAATTTATAAATAATTCCCATATTCATGTGGCCTGCTGGCCCTGCTGAACATCCATTGATTGTCCTAAAACTAATATCTGTGTATACACCAGTTTACAAGTGTTTGTATGTGGTTCCTACTCTAAATCACCTTGTTATGTTGGTTTCTGCACCACTATACTTCTGTCATCGGTGAATGAATGATTATTGTTCTTCTGGATCCATGTTGTTTTTAATTATTCTCAGCAGGTCTGCTGGATGCTAAAGTTTGACAATGTGTTCAGTTCAAGCAACTTTGATTCTAATTGTCTCTCATTAGATGTTTGTCAGTCTTTCTTGAATAAACAGGTAGTGATGAAGAAAAATATTTGTTTTTATGATTTTACATAAGCTTAGTTGGTACTGAGCAGTAGCACATCTACGTTTTTAGTAAGGGGGGCGGTTGGGAGGTAGGATTTGCGCGAATTTGAGGCGCGTAGCACCGAGCAGAGGGAAGGTCGGGAGGGTGTTTCTCCCTACCCGTGTAAGATATTTTTTGTTTTTTAATATGTGATTTCGTTTTCTTGGAAACTGTTTTTATATTTTTTTATTTTTAATCGTGTCCCTGGGGGAGGGTTGAACCCCATGAACCCCCTCCCCGTAGATCCGCCTCCGCAGTAGAACTACAAGTGGTACTTGAATTCATTGTTATCTCTTGGACCTTACTGGGTTCTGGTTTTATCTGTAGGTTTTGAAGTTTCTTCGTTTACGTAGGACAATGCTTTGATTAACATCTGCATAAAAATACTGAGATTCTGAGTGTATTGTTAAAATAGGTATTTCGGGTCTTCAGTTGTCTCACTGGTTCAGCTATATAATTTCTAGCTGCTGTTCACGTTACCACAGAAAGCTTGCCATTGCTATAAACTGTGTGTCAGTTTGAGCCATATCCCTCAAATTGTTTATTCAATGCAACTCTTGGAAAGTAGTCCCATCCAGTCAGTTGTGGTTTTCAGTATGGGTCTGATGTGTCTGTCAGCAATTAGCCTGGTGTTTATTGTAGTTAGATATTGTTTATGATAAGGGCCTGAAAATTCTGAGACCAGGCGAACTTTCGTCATGTGTGCTGAGAGTGATACTGTAGAATTTTAGACATATCCAGCCATAAGATGGCATTGCAATTGAACAATTTCTACGTGTTGGTCTCATCTGTTCCAAAACAGCATGGTTTGACTTAGAACAGGTATTGTAAGTCAACCTTACGGTAGAGTTACAGCCCTCAGACTGAGCGATGTGGTCAAATTATTACAAGCTTGTGATTAACTGAAATAACTCTTACCAGGACAATTGTGGTCATTGCACACCGAGGTCTCGTTGTGTTCACCCTGGCATTCAACTCCACCGTAGAACGGGCCCTTGCAACCTCGGTGACGAAATCTCCAGCCACCACCACAGGAGGCGCTACAGTTGCTCCAAGATGACCAGTCTTCAAATACCCCGTCCACCAGAATACATGAGAATCAACTAAGTACAGAAACAACGTAGTAGTAATTGTATTTGTATAATGAATCAAATCCTTGAATTTTCAAAATTCAAAAAGTCCGATAACATGCAGAAATTACACTTCACTCAGTAGTACAACATGTATAATGAATAATTATGTCTAATCTAGAAAGGACATACTAGGCGGATTTAGGGGGGGGCAGGGGACCCAGCCCCCCCCCCGTATTTTTATAGTCGTCCATACCCTNGATATCCTAGACCCGCCACAAACTCGGAAGGAAACTGAGATTTCTACGCATGTTTATAATATATTTATTCTAATTGATCTCCTTTTAGTTGGCGCCGACAAAGTGACACGTTTACTACAAATACAAAGTACATATAGCTGCGTCAATACTCTTTGTTAGGCGTACATTTACATGTACATGTATATACCTGGGCAATGCTGTGCATTACATTCTTCAAAGTCTCCACCGTGACCAGGACATGATTTCCCACCAAAGGCTGTGCCACCGCAGATGCGATATCGCGTTCGACCTCCACCACCACACGTCACGTTACACTGCGACCATCTACTCCAAAGGTTCCACTGACCATCCACTGTTGGTTCAAAATTCCATTAGTAAAATCACAAGTACGACCAAAGGTATCACCTGAGTTCGTTTACATGCAATAAACGAGATTAGTCCGTATGCGCAGGTTTCATTAATTTTTGCATGTAATATGCTTACGTCGGTTACAAAGATTTGCAATAGTAACGTTCACAATATGCGGTGGACAGTATCTCACACAAGTATCAAAAATTAACAAAAGCTATCATTTATTACGGAAGTCTCACGTACATGTAGAGCTACAGGAAATTGGGCCAGGCCGAAATCCAATTCATCGTTTTAACGAAATTTCCAAGCCATCAATCCACTCGGTTCTGTACGTGACGTCATGGTGTGTAATTAACTCATCCATTTTAACACATGTTCATTTATTAATTGGTCGAACTTCATTCCTTCAAACTTAAAAACTAATGCAAAACAATTAAATCAGATTTTACTTCAAAATGACGCTGTTACAATTCAGCATATCTCTCGATCTTTTCGAAAAAACCAAAACAGGGATACACTAGACCTTGATTTTTGAATTTCTGAGCTTCACGTAGCTTATTGAATTCACTTTCCGTGGTAAAATAACGTGTATTTTACGAGATGTCAATATGCTATGCACATGTATGCCATATCTCAAATGACTTACAATGTTATCAATTGGTGACAAGGAAGGGAACTTTAAAACAATGCAAAAGAAATTGAAAACCTTTAAATCGAGCGATCGTGTAAAAGGAAGCAGTAACCCAAAAAGTAACCCCAGAGAATACATCCTACCTGGACAAGGGTTGCCATTGCAGAAATTGCTCTCAAAGCTTTGTCCGTCACATGGCTTGCCGTTGTTCATTGGAGGAACACATGCACGTGACCTTGTTGTAGACCCTCCTCCACAAGACGCGTTGCATGAAGACCAAGCACTCCAGCTTTCGTAATAACCATCGACTACAACAATTAAAAGCCAATTAATTGAATCCAAGTGCGGACCAATTACCGAGGGAGACGCACCGACTAGGCTAAGTGTCGTCTACTTGAACGTTAACCAATTGCACTATGAGTCTGAGGACATACAAGTACGTGTCGAAAGAAAGTTGTAACAAACTATTCAATCGAGATTGAAATGTCATAACTAGTATTCAGTTCATGTTATACAGGGACTGTTGCCCTCTGAACAAAACTTCTCTATGCACATTCGTCATTCTTTTGTAACTGTCGCCGGCACATGGATGATAAGCTGTCCAATAACTTGTGCCTGATGACTAATTTCTTCAAACGAGGCACTACTATGAACAAAGACGTCTACTCTGACCTAAAATCCCAAACTTTTGAAACAGATGTTCTGACACAGAATAAAAACTTAAATAGTTTTTGAAGAAAGCAAGCAGTAGACAATATTTTTTAACGTCTAACGAATGACTTATTTAAATGGACACCGATAATAATTCAGGACGTACGGTTAAGATCACTTATGGTTATAACTTTGCTATTAACTCTTCCTGTTCTTGTTGCAGGAAACTTACGAGATCCGTAAATGCTAGAGGTCGTTGGCGCTTAAAATGTACCGTCAGGTTAAGCCAAGTCTCAATTAAGTGGCTATACACCTATATTCCGCCCAAGAAGTGAATCGTCGATTTTACACCACGTAACGCTATGGGATTAGTCTCAGCTTAATTTTTACTCAGATAGCAGTAATTTCAGTAGATTTACATAGAGAGTTCGTTATTCCTTAAGTCCTCTCTTGGAACATGTAATCTTGGCTATACATCTTGTTGAATTTGGTCTCAAGCAATAACGAACTGCCAGCTATTTCTAGGCCCTGAAATCCCCTTCAGTTCGACTAAAGTACTTGTGAAACATTTCATCTTGGCTAGTGGTCTAAACCAAACTGTGTATTTGTGATAGAATGCGGTCTCATAGAAGCTTTAACCGTACAGTAAGCCCGAATAATTAAAATTTAAACCCGATATCTATGAATTGTACTCCATAGTCGAAACAATTCGAATCGGTGCTTACTTGGACAAAGACTCTGCGCGCATTCTTTAAGTTCAATAACGGACCCTTCACAGGCCTTTCCTCCATGCAGCGGTCCACGACAAGTCCTGTTACGCCACTGCCCACCACCTCCACAAGTCACGTTACATTCTGTCCATTGTGACCAGGATAACCACACGCCATCGACTGAAAGATCGTAACGTTAGTGTAATTTTCTGCAATAATCTAACTGTTAAAAGAGGTGTTTTTTGTTTTGAGTTATTGTACTAGTTTAGCAGCATCTACTTCAAATATACGTGTTCGTCGACACACACATATTCAAAAAAACAATGAAATAAAAATTACCTGGGCACACATTGGCATTGCATATCTTTATCTCCTGTGCATTTCCCGTACAGTTTTGTCCCCCGTAAAGAGGTTTGTTACAGTATCGTGAGCGAACCTTCTGTCCTCCGCCACACGAGTTGGAACATCCGGTCCAGTTAGACCATGCTCGCCAAACACCATCGACTACATGAACGTTATAGAATGTGTCAAAGGCACTTTAGCATGGAACCATTAATATGTGAACGTGTAACATATCAAGAACAGTCAAGTGGTATTGATGATATCGGCAGGTGTAGTAAACAATGCACACATCACATGAAAAACTTTTTTAAGTTTAGTTTCGGTACACAGACTTGGACACGACCAATTTACTTTTAATTTACAGTCACAATAAGTGTAAATTCATCCGTGGCTTTAGGTAACGTGTAAACAAAGTAAAAAAGCACTTACCTGGACACTCGCGTAGGTTACAAGTTTCTGTCTGGTTTTCATATCCACTGCATGGTCTGCCACCAAAGAAGGGCCCGGAACATGTTCTGTTACGAATTACGCTACCATTTCCGCACGAGCTACTGCAAGAGCTCCATTCAGACCACGTGACCCATGCTCCGTCGACTCGAGTTTGCAGTGAGATTCATTACACATGATAAGAACCACAGCATTTGACAACACCGAGTACTAGACAAACGGGGGATTCACGGCCAAAACCACAATAATACAGAAATAGGAAAAAACGTTTTTTTTACATGTATATTGGCCATCAACAACAGCACGATATGATTTGGAGAGGAATGGAGGCTACATTCAATCATGCTTGACGAATGAAATGGGTCGTGGATTAAAATGACAGCAAGGTAAGAAACATGCATTACCAAGGAATATTCCAGCTTAAGCACTCACCTGGGCAGTAGTGTATACTGCAGTTGCGCACGTCTAAGGAGTTTCCGGTACAATTTTCGCCGCCATAGTATGGACCCTCGCAAGTACGACGTCGAGTCAGCACACCACCGCCGCATGTTGCAGAACAGTTTGCCCAGGAGGTCCATTCCAACCAAACACCGTCCACTAAAAACATATACATGCGAATGAAAACTTGGCTACGTAAAATAAATACGAAAACACACAAACCATGAAGATGAAAACTACATGTATGTCATGTACATGCATACGGTTTCAATTCATTGAAACGAAAAATCCGAAATTCATCTAAAGTTAAGCGTAAATGTTGATAGAGGATTTAAAATACTTGGTTTTATTCATAATCATAATTTCACCATTTTTGCACAATTTTGATTCACGATAGGTGTTTTACTTATAATGTCTGACAAGATCCCATTGCATGTGAAGATACTATAAATCCTATCGCTCTGAGTGCGAATCAGTAAACCTCTACATTTGCTCGCAATACGTTGTCCAAAATCGTTCATTGTCTCACCTGGACAGTGTTGCAAATTACATTCCCTATAATCGAAAGAATGTCCGCTGCAGTTTTGCCCGCCATGTCTTCCGCTGTCACACGAACGAAGTCTAACTTGAGAACCGCCACCGCAAGTTGCGTTACATGCAAACCAGTCCGACCAGTCCTTCCACACACCGTCCACTGTTGGAAGACGCAATGGATTAACATATTATTGCCACTAAAATGTCAATAAACTATTTAAGGACTGAATTCTTAAAGTTTGTCACTAAGCACATCAAGTGTTCCAAAAGATACATGTACAGTATGCCTTGTCGACACCAGGCATTGGTTCGACATTGTGTGCCTTCGTTAATATATGAGTGAGAGTTGTTTGTATTTGTCTGGAATCGATTTGAGGACATTTTCGTGTAGTCATCGAACAGTGGTGGATACATTGTACAGTACATGACAAAAATCATTCTAGTGGTAACGGATTTTAGCTTGTTAGAGAACCCTGTATAAACCATGGAATCTTACATTTTCAGATATTAATCTGATCAGCCGTTTCTGAAATATGATGTTCTGAAATTTGACAAATTTGGACTTTTTTGTAAGTTTACTTCCAGTGGAACAAAAGGTCACGCTCGAAACGAATAATGGGGTTGCCGGAGGCTTCCTTAAAAACCAAAAATATAGTAAAGCAGGTCAATTTCCTCTAAAATCATTAAAGTTTTAAATTACAGCATTCATACCCGTACATGTACTGGATTCTTGATAAATTTCCACTTTAATTCAAACAGTACCACCAGCCTTATGTTGTGTACGTTTGTTGCACATCATGGACTTACAGTTTAGTTATTTCTAAGAAATACAATTTAATGACGATATACCTTTGGCAAAAACATGAAGGGCGGAGCAAAATTACCCAGTGGGATTATGTCGAGCCGAGTTGGAGCAGGGACTAACAACAAATATGTACATTGCTTGCACCCCGGTCGCAATAAAATGCCCTGTACTACTTCAGTCCACCCCTCACCTGGACAAGGGATTTTGTGGCATGACTCAGCTGTGACGTCTGAACCCGTGCAGTTTGCCCCTCCGTACAGCGGACCGTGACACGTACGACGTCTGCTACGAGTTCCGTTCCCGCAAGAGGCGCTGCATTCTGACCAATCCTGCCATTGGTTCCACATTCCATCAACTAAAAATACGTAAAGCTGTTAGAAACCATTTCCTGGCATCAAAAATGGCTTTTTACAGTCGTTTTTTTTCTCTTCCAAAGTAACGTTGTCGTGTTCTTACAGTGTACATTAACCCTGGTTACATCATTTTTTTTTTTGGGGGGGGGTGAAACTAACTGACCCCAAGAAGCAAAGTTTATGAGGCTGGTCAGGACCAACTATAAATCATCAACTCAAATCAAGCCTAACCACTTCTAATTTAGTCAGGAACAAAATGAGACCAGTGTTATAATGGCAAGTAACCTAAACGAAATGTTGTCTTTTACAGAAGGCACCGGCTTACTGCTCCTTTAACTGTTATCGTATGAAGATTCACACGTGTACTACAGTTGGTTCCCGTGCTTAATGCTCTGGATGAAAAGGTACATGTAAAAGCATGGGTCAATCATAATCTTCTTACCAGGGCAGTTGTGTTCATTACACTCTCGAGACTGGGTGGTGTTTCCAACACAACTCTGTCCTCCGTGGTAAGGACCGTCACATGACCTGTACCTGTAGTGGACTCCGCCACCACAAGACGCGCTGCATGTACCCCAGATAGACCAAGACCGCCAAAATCCGTCCACTGGAAAAAAGAATGAACCAAATTGGAAGCAATTCTCGTAAAATACCATTTTTATTTGGCATTTCCGACGTAGCTTGAATTCTCAAACTATGGTCAGTAAGGATTTTTTTCTCTGTACAAAGTCCGCCACTAGATGTCTTATAATATATAATTGATATATTTACTCTTATTTTCTCCTGATCTCCTTCCTTGAATGCAATGAAAACACAACTGTACCGTATGTCGCCGAGATGACGACATCGCCGGTGTGAAATACATGTAACTTGGTTGCATAAAAGGAGGCAGATTTTGTCCCTTTGAAAGAAGAATCTCAAGATTTAAAGATATTGCATTACCACGTTACAAATTAGATTGGTCCACTCATTGACCCGGGCACCCCATACCTGGACAGAGATGAGAATTGCAACTTCGCCTCTGCACTGCCTCGCCTGAGCAATTGGTACCGCCGAAGTATGGTCCGTCGCAGACTCGCTGTCGAGTTTGGTTGCCTCCACCACATGCCAGTGAACAGTTGGACCACGGGCTCCAAGAATACCACACTCCGTCAACTACGACGGAATTGACACAAATTACAGCAGAAACGAAATTAAAAATTCTGCATAAAATACAAGCGGTATGTTAAACAAGACGCGTCTCGTCGCTTAGGAATAGACATTTTCTATTTTCCTAAATGATGAAACCACTATACATGTACTAGCGATTGGCTTGGTTCATGAAATGTTGGGAACTCAGGGTAGGGTAATGCACATCCAATAGTGGGGATTAATTTCTTGGTCCTGGTTTTTCAACTCACTGTGCAACGGTTCAGTTTTGTGCATCACCGTGATATAATTATTTGGATACAAAATACAACCATAATACCCAAATACACGCATACAACACTACGTAATAGCGAGATATCTTGTCTGACGATCAAACCGTACTGTTGATGAATATTAGCCAACTTAAACTGGTGTTGTGACCAGTATTTCATGACGGCACTATCCAGCTGACTTACTTGGACATTCGTGAGTATTACAGGACTGCGCCGAAGTGGAATTGCCGGTGCAATTTGCTCCGCCGTGAAACGGTCCGATGCAATGTCGTGATTTGTGTTGGGTTCCTCCGCCACATAAAGTGGAGCAGATCGAGTAGTTAGACCAAGCTGACCACATACCATCAACTACAGGCATTGATGATAATTAATATTACAGCGTTATTTTACAAACACATTTAGTATACAAGAACAACATGGTGTCGTAGGTGAGGGGATTGCTAACGATTCGTATGAAACTTAAAGGAGAATGCCACCCAAAAACAACCTAATTTGTATCAATTTAGATCGAGTAGCTCTACTCGATAACGGCTCGTTCGGTTGCGTTACCTGACACCTGACGGCAGACGGGGGTGTTCAAATTATCCAATGACATCATTGGTTTCAGGCGCAGTCTGTTCAGAAGTTCACAACACGGGTTACTGGTTTCCGCTTATCGCATTAATTTATCGGTTAACACCGATAAACCATGAAACTTCGACGTAAAACCCTTAAAAACACACTGAGTTCTTATAAAAACGTGTTGTTTTATTTCGCTGTTACGGATTCATTGGTATTTTTACACACCAGCCTATAAAGTTCGGCAGGCCAATTTACCAAGGTCCGTAGCAGGAGCTTGGGGTCTGTTCGGAGATATATTCGAAGTATTCTTCCGTGATATACAGACAGGAGAACCTAGATCTGTGTTGTTTAGATTTGTGATTTTTTGAGTTCTAAACGAACAGAACGCTTATCCCGGCCAGTGGCTCGGAACCCGATCAGGCCCGTCGCGGCCGCCGGGACTGGCACGAACATAAACTAGCTTGAGTTGGAAACTAAACCTTCAGTCACGAACAGTCTATAATAGTGAGACAAAGAAATAATGTGCACGTATTTATTTATGTGAATTAGTCACGAAACTGAAAATCTACTTACTTGTCGGGGGCCGCGAAGTCGGGTTCCCCTTCCACAGACCGTCAGAGCAAACTAAGGTTGTACAGTAACAATGATTTGAATAATGTATTTGTATTTGTATTTCTAAATAAAGATTCCCCTAACATGCTACCATAGCTTATAAAATCGATGAATTGTTTCACAACAGCTTTCCATCAGCAAATACTGAATTAGCATGCGCTCACACGGCCTCGGTGCCCGGTCAATTACCTTTATTGCCGGCATCAAAAGCCAGTAACACCATTACTGGCTTCTCAACATTTGCACTCACGAACACTGCAAAAGCATTACAAATTGTATCTAATAAAGACAGACTTTGTTTCAGTTTAATATAATATTGGTAAGGATGAGGATGAGAATAATTCATTTTTAAAAGCAGAACGCAGAATAATAAACGTCTTCATGGGAACTCGCCCGGAGCCAATCCCGACTTAGTCATGAGCTCATCCGTCGAAGACTTCACGGGTCAGATCGTTAGGTTTCACAGGCTATCAGTTCGAACCGGAAAACACTGTTCAAGAAATACTAGAGAGGCGCCGTGAACATGCATAGGCAACAGAACGTATGGATAGTTCTTTGGTAAGCCGGAATTCGTCAGAGAAAACACTGTCAACGAAAAGCCGGCCACTGACACGGAGATGTTTCAAGGCCTCATACTTGCTTTTAACAGCGTACCTTTCATTCTTCATTACGGTGAGCCACTTCCTAAGCATTTCGGGCTCTCGAGAAAGTCGAAAAAACGATATACCCGCTTTCTTCGGCAACTTCAAAGTTCTGACAAGCGGGAACGAATCACCGCAACATAGCGGCTTTCATCTGCAGACGAACCACTGACGTCGCTGCATCGTTTCTCACCTTCCTCACAGGTTAACGCGACACCTCTCGACAAGGTGAGGTCGACCGTATAAGAGGCGATGTGGATATAGACCGATTAAGTCGGTAAAAAAGACTAATTAAATTGAGTAGCATTCTCCTTTAAAGTAAGCATGACATGAAATCAGTAGTTCTCTTCATAGTAGCTATGTCTTCTCCTGAATCCTGAAACCTAAAGAAAAATTTGAAATTTTTGCTAAAGGTGATGTTTCTCATTGAATTACGCATTAGAATCCGGGTGTAAAATTTCCTTAACAAAGTACATGTAATAACCAAGGCGAATACTCGAGATTCATATTAACTGCAGTACCGCAGAGGTCTCATGTTTTGTAGCTGAAATGCTGATGCCACTTGATGTTCATCTCCCCGTTTAGCTTAAGCACGGTTTCTCGTTTTAGGAGAAAACGAGGTACTACAACATACGCTTTAAAGAACATGTTTGGAAACAATATAAACTGTACCTGGACAGAAATCGGTGTTGCAAGCTCGAATCTCCTCTGGTTGACCATAGCAATCCAAACCGCCATAGTGTGGTCCATTGCACGTCCGCGTTCTGTTCTGTTTTCCACCGTCACACGAGGTACTGCACACAGTCCACGATGACCAGACCTCCCAGACGCCATCGACTAAGAAAATGGTTGCTTATAAGGTCAGTGAAGCCACGACAAAAATACCGGAGACAGTTCCTCATTTATAGAAATGCAGTCAATACCTTCTGTTGTTAAATGTACAAGTATACAACCATGTACATGTAAGTGAGCTGGTTTGAGACATAGGAAATTAGAAAGAGGATGCGCACGCTTGCACAAACCCTGGATCAAGACAAGAGTGTCCCTAGGACACCAGAATATATGAGAATTTCAACTTCGAATCTTGACGTGTTCTGAATTTGCGTTTTTGAAATAAGAAATTGATAAGTTCTGAAATGAGGTGAGTTAACCCTCCAAATTTTCCATCATTCTATGAGTAGTGTATGTGCAGGTGGACCTCGAATCGCTTGCGTTCAGAATGATAAATGTCTTCACGTTTGATTTTATCTTATTGCAGATTTGGGCCCTCATCTCGGACTACTGTCCCTCTTCAACTTAGTTTCCACACTACAGCACAGGCCCAAATGCTTAACTACACACTATTCGTTGGCTCAGACGTACCAGGACAGTGTTGATCGTTACACAACTGAGTCTCTGTGGCTTGCCCTTCACACTCCTTGCCACCATAGTGAGGTCCATTACATGACCTTGACCGATGTTGGTATCCCCCGCCACACGTGATGTTACAATTCGACCACGAGGTCCAGACATTCCAGGCACCGTTCACTTTAATTGGATAATAGTTTGTGATAACATGAAAGCGATATGATACTTGGCGAGGTCTACTGGGGAAATGAGTATGAAAGTTAAGGTAGCAACACCACAGACAAAAACAACCATTACACCAACGACGATTATGAACAAAACGACATCCTGGACCACGACTTTACTGACAACAAGGTCAACAGCACAGAAAATGCCGCCATCAACATTGAAAACAATATCGCCTAAGACAGCAACCCTGTTTCCAGCACAGACAGAATTAACTCAAAGTCCTGAATATTGACATAATTGACATGAGACCACTAAGATAACCGATAAAGCCCAAAACGACATTCACGATCGTGCAACAGGACGCCCATGGCACCGATCAAAGATTCCACCCGCACCATCTGTGACACCGAAGCCAACATTATCATCACTGTCACCTATGCCATCAGTCGTCATTATTTATATCACCATCGCAATAATCATCACCTACCATTGCTGACGAATTCAATAAAAACACAAGCTTGTTCAGAAGAGTCAGTCTCAAAAAGCAATGGAGTTAATAAATGGACGTCCGAAAATCTCAGGTAACTCAAGAACACCAGTAGCAGCGAACGGAAACGCCTAACGAGAACCGATGTCACTTGTGTCGTAGTTTTTAGGGAGGTTTTTCACAAATCAAGCTTCAGTGAAAGTCGTGTCTTGGCACGATAAACCGATGAATGAAAAAGAGGAAAATTAACGTTAAAAATCCCGATTAACTTAGGAACGGAAAGGTCTAGGTATAGACAGTCACGTGTGATTTCCCCAGATAGCCAGCGAGGACGTCTACAGTGTATCTATGTAACAACTTTCGAACGAATTCTTAAAAGGACCTAGGAGCTAGAACTACCAAAGAACACAAACAACTTGCCAAATCCATCTATTGTCTAATTTTGACAAACGGAAAATGCCTCACAATGTTCATGGGTGGATGTTATGTGAAAAGTCATTGCCAATTGGTCGTTCGAATAACATGTCGGGTGTAAAACCTAAGTTGTTCTTGTACTCTGAGACATGTGAGTGGGTTGATGTCCGAGAAGCGAACCAGTGTCGGACTTTGGTCATCAGCAAATCTCAAATATAATGACAACGGTGGATCAGAGGGAGCAAGTTTATTCAAACTTTTCGTTACACTTGAGGGAATCAATCCACAAACCACATTTCAGAAAGATAGAGACAATTGTTATTTGCGAATTTCAAGTCGATTATTCTACCTCTAGCGTGCCTTTAAATAAGCAAACAAACAGCAAGTAAAGCAATTTCACGACAATGCAAAAAAAACTTAGAGAAATTCCATTTCACCAAGCATCGCGGGTTGACAAATTTGTTAAAGTTAGTGAAAATTTTGCATTCTTAGTATCCAAAAATGAAACACTGAAACCTTTCATTTTTAACTAAGGCAGAGGTGAGTGTATAAAATATGTCCTTACTCCAGAACAGTTTAAGTGACAATGTCATTATCTTTGACTTTTCACTGGGACTTCATATGGAGATGGCTCGTGCCGCACCTGAATCTAATGAAGCAATTCCATCTCTAAATTTTTAGAAAACGAGGGTTGTACTGACTATGCACATTGCATCCACGTTGTATTCACACAGAGTGCGCGCTGAGACCAACAAGTACGTGAATGTTGCATTCATGATTAGATCGTTTTTAATAGATGTACGAGAAAACCGCACTGGTGTAATGTTTGCAGTCACCTGTTTACGCTTTATTTGGTGGCGTAATCGTTGATTAAAAGTCGTGAATTTTAGTATTTGATATTTCCTAGAGAAAGTTCCTTACTTTTAAAATTTCAATTCTGAGGGATATCAGAAAATGTGCCTTGCTCTGTTGAACAAGTTTCAAGATAACTTATGGAGTACCTTACAGTGTACATGTACATGTATGTGTTGACTTTTGTATTTGTTTTGGTGAAACAAGAACACCCCTGGTGAACATGTTGATCAAGTGACCTTCAATTACCTGGACAATGCTGTTCGTTACAGGGCCTCGTCTCAGTACTGTTTCCAATACAATCCATACCACCATGTTTCGGATCTACACACTCTCGATGACGGCGCTGATTGCCACCGCCACAAGTAGCGTTGCAAGTTGCCCATGTGGACCACGTGTCCCAAACGCCGTGCACTGTTTAAGCATCCAAAGTGTACATGTACGTGAAGTTTATTGCTTCCAATGAAAAACTTTTGTGCAAATCGTGTTCAACGACGAGAAGAGACAACAATGCCAATGGTGCAGTCCGATTTTCTCTAAGTATACATGTAAATACTATAAACACAATGAGGAGAACCTTTCCCAGTGTAATTCAATAAGTGCGTTAAAAATCTTTGGATATTGACGTATTGACCCGATAGATATGGGATCCAAATGCCAATGGACCTGAGGACGGCTATGCACTGGAAAAGCCACGAACAGATCCTAGCTAAGTGTGGTACTGACGTGGATGCGTTCAAACATGTAGGTAAATCTGACACAATCCAAATATTTTCATAAGGAACAGCGCAAGCATTTAAGTACTCCACTGACGTTTCTACATTCACGAAAAATCAAAGTTTAACGAACGCAAATGAGTCACTTGTGTTTAAAAGAACGTGGAATACTTTAAAACGTATTTCATAAAAACCTGAGCACACAACGACATTTTCGCTTCAAATTCAGTTTAACACAAAAATAAACATGGCATCTGCATTCGTTTATGTTCTCCAAAATTAGAATAAGAAGACATGACGTCATCGTTAGGCCTACTTATCCAGCAATGAGAGACAGTGTAACATCATGAAGCTATTCTAGTAACTTTCTTTTAAGATATTACGACTTTTCCTCAACAGGAATCGTGTCACTGATATAAAAACGAGTGGGGGACCCTTATCTCATGATAACATTCATCGTAATACGCGAATAAACTTACCAGGGCAAGGCGGACCTACACACATTGTTGATTCGGTGTTGACACCGGTACAGGAGCGACCTCCTCTCAGTGCTGGGGGATAATCGCACTTCCTACGTCTAACTTTAGTTCCGTTGGAGCAACTAG
Source organism: Phoronis australis (assembly GCA_002633005.1). Taxonomy (NCBI): domain Eukaryota; kingdom Metazoa; phylum Phoronida; family Phoronidae; genus Phoronis; species Phoronis australis. Next base: position 11,128 of record NMRA01000736.1, on the reverse strand, counting down.
CGGAGCACTGGCTCCAAGATTCCCAGGTATTCCAATCACCGTGCACTTGAATTCAAAGACATTTTTGCATCAGTGAGAGAGGACGTACATTTGCTAAGACTACAAATCCGCTTCTAACTCTTAAACTCATGTTTTATAACGTTGTCCAAAAAGCTCCTTGTTTTATTATTCATCCTAAATTTGTCATTTATAACATGTTCCTAATATATACATGTATAACAAGCAGTTAAGAAAGCAGTCCTGATGATTTTTTAACATGTTAATCAAAGGAAACAATGCACTAAGCAGCAGCGATAAAGCTGCCCAAAGTTTACTTTTTCGTAATATCAACGCTGCTGACACAAGCGCAATTGTGGCAACATTTTGGCAAGAACAGCGTAGCTGGTACAAAGTCTATTCGATATTTGGTGGCCAGATTTCCGGAATACGTACAGGAAGCTGCAAGAGGACAGTATCAATTGTATACAAACCTTTACAGCGCGCATAGGCGTATCCCTCATCTACACCGCATTGCGCTCCCCATCCAGCGTGAAGGCAAGAAGTCAACGAAAGCTCATTTCCGGTACAGTTGAGTTTCGTTAACAACGTCAGACGTGAAGACGCAGCGGCAACTCCACCTAAAAGAAAAAGATTAGTGCATACTACCTAAAGGTCATTAGAGGAGACAGCGTGGCCCCACTCGAGGTCGTAGGTTCGAATCCATCTAGGTCCCACTCCTAAACTTTTGAATCGCGTTTCTAGCTGCTGTCTATATATTAATAAAGCATAAAAGTGGTTCCAGATGATCAGTGTAATAGGCGCACATGGGCGACCTGGTCACGACTGGTTCAACGTGTATCAGACCGCCTGCAAATAATTTTTAAACGCTATAAACAAATTGCAGCAATTCGTCACTGTGACGTCGATGTCGTGTGACAACTTTTGCAGAAATGTCCTAACACTTCTTTTAACCGTTTCCCAAGACCTGTGGAAGAAGATATTGCTCGAATCTAATAACCTCCACTAAACTGACGATCAATTACCTTCAGTAGCTCCGTCAAAACCCAGCTGCCAGCAAAGTACCGATGCATCGGTAACATCCCAGTCTTGACCACAGATGGCAGCCCACTCGCTACGTGCTTCATCGTAAATGTTGACTATTCCTTCACCGAAGGTCTCACCATCAGTCAGACGTATCAGCGCTATCATAAATTGTACGAAGGAGGACAGATTTAACGTTGCAATCACAAAGTCTCTGCTTAATGTTGAATATTTAAAGCAACAAAGTCGCGTTCCGTCAAAGAAACTAAATTTTAATTTAGACCACTTACCGGTAAACAATGATCTCAACTTGTTCCTTACTCAAAAGAGAAGTGATTTTCGGTCTTGCAAAGATTGGGCAGTTCGTTATTCATCGAGACTTTGATCGACAGTTCGTTATTCCTCGAGACTTTGATCGGCAGCTCGTAATTCCTCGAGACTTTGATCGGNAACATCAGCTCTTAGTTCAGGATCGTCTGTTGGATGACTGGGTTGACTCGCCGAGCCCGAGGTCGCTTCTCTCGCGGGAGGATCCAGTTCGTAAGGCTCAAAGTAGAAAAGTACGCAGCCGAAGCACATTAAACTTATTCTCGCTTTCGTGCAACCCCATTTCCTCATCCTGGCCACCATTCCCGTACGTTTCTTCATAGTATTCGTTCAATGTTTGCTCATAATCGTCGTCGCTTTCAAATTCCCTGCTTTCCGTCATTGTTCAATGCTAGTCACTAATCTCTTGTGTTCAACCCATGACGTCACATGGCGGGAAATGTGAAAATTGGCAAAATTGAAAGAAAACTCAAATTTTCGAGCTAATTACACAAAATAAACATGAGCTTAGCTAAATTTTACGTCATACATTTAGTTTGTGGCCACCGGTAATTCAAAATATGCAAAAATCCATGGTGTGTACTGTTTAATGTTGATTATTTAAAGCAACAAAGTCGCGTTCCGTCAAAGAAACTAAATTTTAATTTAGACCACTTACCGGTAAACAATGATCTCAACTTGTTCCTTACTCAAAAGAGAAGTGATTTTCGGTCTTGCAAAGATTTGGCAGTTCGTTATTCCTCGAGACTTTGATCGACAGTTCGTTATTCCTCGAGACTTTGATCGGCAGCTCGTAATTCCTCGAGACTTTGATCGGCGAATAACGAACTATCATTTCTGTCCAACCTCATAAATCATGCACTTTGACTAAGGAACACTTGAAACCAATTTCACAAAGGTACGCGGTGTTAATAATAATGGGCTGTGATCGAACTATAGTAGCCGCTGTAACATAGATTGATGTACAGAGTGATACGAGATGGTTTGCAGCAAATGTCAGCAAGTTGGAATTTAATAATTAAAAACAGATTTTGGTTTTTTACAATATTTTATAGCTGTTGCAAACATCACCTTACCGTCACATCCGGGCACATCGCAAGGTGATCTCTCGACTGTGTTGCCATAGCAACCACTATCAACCCCAATCCGTCCGCCATTTGTGCATTCCCGCGATCGTGACTTAACGCCACGACCACATGTACGGTGCGTTGAGCAACTGCTCCATTCATTCCAAAACGTCCAAGCTAAAAACAGGCAACGACATACACAATTTATTTGACGGAAAATCAGTCAATGTATTTATAGACTTCATTGGAAATGAAACAAGTCGTCAGCAATTTTCGAATGCCAATCTTCTACCTAAAGCAAAATACTTCAGTGTCTACCATTTTCTGTTCCTCGATCTGGGAGCATTTTGATTATGCAGTAAACGGTGGTTGCTCAGGCACGTGACCAGTTGGACATGTGACTCGCCATTGAGACAGTAGGTGTTCGACGCACATGTACGACCCAATACCAGGTTCGAGTTTTGGGTTCAACTGAAAGCTTTCCCATTTTCTGTATCGTATCTATTTGTATCTCCAGCGTGTAAGGATTGAGAAAGCATTCGGTTGAACAGCACGCTCTGTCAAACGGTTGCGATCGCTTACGCAAGTCTCGCTGCTTTACATAAGGATATGATCAAATGACCTCTCAAACACCGTCCACAGTATTCTGACGATGATCCCAGGCAAAGGAAACAAACANCCAACCGCGGTTTGGAACCCGTGTCCGGACGCGGCCTAGCCGCGTTCGATAGGACGTTGGATTCGATCAGCACTGTAAGGATATGATCAAATGACCTCTCAAACACCGTCCACAGTATTCTGACGATGATCCCAGGCAAAGGAAACAAACACGAAATATTTATTTGTGGTGCTTTACACATCTAGTCGCATTAGTCAGCAAATTCATCACTCCGGTGATCTATAAATGAGCGTATTTACATTTTTTTTTCTATTTTTGGTATTCGTTAGACATAGCAATTACTCATTTTATCAATTTCAGATACTTAAAATATGTAGTAAACTTTCATATTCTTGAAGGATTTTTTGCCACAAAATATGCCGTTGGTACAGCTTGGTACATTGTTCCTAGATTCCCTTTAAACATCTAAACACATGTAGGTCGTACCTGGACATGAACCAGAAGAGCACGAACGTATCTCCACTTCTCCCCCATAGCAGGTTTCAGACCTCACAGAAATGTTACGGGAGTCCGCGCAGTAACGCTGCCTTTTCTGCCATCCTTCGCCACAGGAAACTGAGCACGGTTGCCATGGTTCCCAAGCCGACCAAGCAACGATGTCTAAGAAATGTGGTGTACTTTGATAGTATAAACTTGAACATTGTGAATTAACGATTTCAGGTTTATACCGCAGGTTTTAATAGTCACCTAAGGTAAATTAGCCAAGATATCACAATTCCAGGTAAATTCTGCATTTTCACAGCACCCCTTTATAAGCCAAACTTTTGATAAAATAAAATATCTCATATAAAATATTTTGTATATCAAGTTTAAATAACAAATTTGTGTTTATTAGGCTTACCCCGTACCAAAGGCATTTGGTGTATCTGTATCAGAAATTTGTTGTATACATGTACATTGTACAACTGGTTTTGGTCATGTGTGGTTGAACCAGGGAGTGGGCAATGAGCAATATTTTATAGGAATTCAAGCAGAGGATGATCATTCAAAGTTGGTTTAATCCGTAGTACAAAATATAAAAAGGGTGAGTTTTACAGAGCAGTTAAGTCTGAGTTCTCAAAAGTATTTATGTGGGGAAACGACGAAGCAGCAGATTCTTTAAATAACAAACATTGGCAGCTATTTCATAAAGATGGTTTAAAGTTAAACCTGGTTTAAACTGGACTTAGACCAGGTTTAAAGATAATCTGTATTTCATAAAGGTGGTTTAACTTATAGACCAGTAGTCTAGTAAAACCTGGTTAAACTTCAGTTTAGACCTGGTCTAAGTCAATTTTCATTTCACTAACGAGGTCTATATTCCTTAGACCTGTATTAAGATCTTATACCAGGTTTGACTTTAAACTTGGTCAGACCCAGGTTTAATACTGTTAAAAATGCCAGACTTGTACGTTATAGGTGAATGAGGCCGCGATGTGCATTTACATCGCAGTTATAGAGCGAGATTGGACACTTTCAATTTTCACTTTTACAACATTACAAGATCAAACGTATCAGGGGCGGATCCAAACTTTTTAAAGGGGGGTCGTATGAAGGATTTTTAAAAGGGGGACCAAGTCAACAATTTGTAAATTATGAATTGATATAAATGGAAAAAGGGGTGTCCGAACCCCCTTGGATCCGACTGCGCAGACCAGTACGTGTTGCAGGGCGTCCTTTGAACTCCTCAGAATACGACTAGTCGAGCACGATGTCAAAGTCGTGAGCGCTACGGGTTTGACTGAAGACGGCATCTTCTGATTCCACCTCTATTGGTCCCCTATTCAATGTACCCGGACAGGGGTCCTGCCCCCTTTGGCCGCAAAAATAAATACTAAAATAACACGGAAATAAATTTGGGCTTTTANCGCTGCCTTTTCTGCCATCCTTCGCCACAGGAAACTGAGCACGGTTGCCATGGTTCCCAAGCCGACCAAGCAACGACGTCTAAGAAATGTGGTGTACTTCGATAGTATTAACTTGAACATTGAGAATTAACGATTTCAGGTTTATTCCGGAGGTTTTAATAGTCACCTAAGGTAAATTAGCCAAGATATCACAATTCCAGGTGAATTCTGCATTTTCACAGCACCCTTTTATAAGCCAAACTTTTGATAAAATAAAAAATCGCATATAAAATATTTCGTACATCGAGTTTAAATAACAAATTTGTGTTTATTAGGCTTACCCCGTACCAAAGGCATTTGGTGTATCTGTATCAAAAATTTGTTGTATACATGTACAGTGTACAACTGGTTTTGGTCATGTGTGGTTGAATCAGGGAGTGGGCAATGAGCAATATTTTATAGGAATTCAAACAGAGGATGATCAGTCAAAGTTGGTTTAATCGGTAGTACAAAATATAAAAAGGGTGAGTTTTACAGAACAGTTAAGTGTGAGTTCTCAAAAGTATTTATTTGGGGAGACGAAGAAGCAGCAGATTTTTTAAATAACGAACATTAGCAGCTAATTTCATAAAGGTGATTTAAAGTTAAACCTGGTTTAAACTGCATGGACTTAGTCCAGGTTTAAAGATAATCTGCATTTCATAAAGGTGGTTTAACTTAAAGACTACCAGTACATGTAGTCTAGTAAAACCTGGTTTAACTTCAGTTTAGACCTGGTCTAAGTCAATTTTCATTTCACTAACGAGGTCTATATTCCTTAGACCTGTATTAAGATCTTATACCAGGTTTGACTTTAAACTTGGTCAGACCCAGGTTTAATACTGTTAAATATGCCAGACTTGTACGGTATAGGTGAATGAGGCCGCGATGTGCATTTACATCGCAGTTATAGAGTGAGATTGGACATTTTCAATTTTCACTTTTACAACATTACGAGATCAAACGTACAATGTATCAGGGGCGGATCCAAACTTTTTAAAGGGGGGTCGTATGAAGGATTTTTAAAAGGGGGACCAAGTCAACAATTCGAAAATTATGAATTTATATAAATGGAAAAGGGGTGTCCGAACCCCCTTGGATCCTACTGTGCAGACCAGTACGTGTTGCAGGCCCGGGGTGTCCTTTGGACTCCTCAGAATACGACTGGTCGAGCACGATGTCAAAGTCGTGAGCGCTACGGGTTTGACTGAAGACGGCATCTTCTGATTTTTCTAACCGAGTCCCACCTCTATTGGTCCCCTATTCAATGTACCCGGACAGGGGTCCTGCCCCCTTTGGCCGCAAAAATAAATACTAAAATAACACGGAAATAAATTTGGGCTTTTATTATTTTGTGGTTAATGGTGAGCATAGTGTGCACATGTGTTGGGCAAAGACATTACATTTTTCCTCATGAAAAAAGCTTTTAGTTCTTTTTCGTAAATGTCTGCACTGATTCTACTACTGTGTGTCATTGTACATGTACATGTATACCCACGTGATCAAGGTTTCATTCAAGTACTTCACATTAGGGTGGCTTGGATACTTTAAAGTCCTTGTCTCACACGTTGTTAACCCTTATTACATGGTTAGATGATGTTACAAGAATCCAAGAAGTACCTACCCCATAACTAATACACGATCCGTACTCGAAAAAAGTTTAAATGAACGGGCCACTCACGATTCGCACCCGAAGAACCACCGCCATTTTGAACATGCCGCGAACCCGGAAGTACAATTCGTTCAGGAACCCAGGCTAAGAAAACGCCGTCAGTGTGAATGGACGAGTGCCTGTTACTAGCCTGCAAACGGGGATAATATAATGGACAGCGCGCCTTTTTTTTAATAAAACCAAAATACGGACAATTTTATCGAATTTTCTGAAGAAATGTGGCGAATAAATTTTGGCAGAAAATTTGTCGGGCTCGGGACCGCAGCCTATTGGACCCGGTGCGGAGCGAGACAAGACCCTGGCGAACGGTAAGGGCATGCGGTTGCAAGCTGTTTTGTCGAAGTGAAATGTTCACATCATACATGTAAATGCCGTATATATTTAAAGGTAGTTTCAGACACTTGCATAAAATTACGGGCTGGTTAATCCTGTGTCACACTGCCGCGGCAGCCCTTAGCTAGACTCAGTGCCAGCTACCAGTATTAAGACTACCGTCAAAATACAGCTTTGGGCCAAGGTTACCCTTAGGCCTACCTGGTCGCTGGCCACAGCGCTCGCTCAAACGAGGTTTATTTAGAACTTGGGTACTTCTGGCGAACTGTGCAAAGTTGTTGGCTTTCAACAGAGATTTTCCCAGACTTTGTATGAGCGCACCAAGCTTAAAAATGGGGGGCTGCAGGGGCGGATCCAAGATTTTGAGTTAGGGGGTCCAGGACAGAGTATTAGCCAGGATTTTCCCGTCAAAAATTCGCACCCCCGAACTGCCAAATGTAATCTGGGAGAATTTTAGGGGGCCATGGCCCCCTTGGCCCCTTCTATATCCGCCACTGGGCTCGAATTTTTTGGGAATGCCTATCTTTTACTATAAGATTCACTGAGTATGTTCAAAGTTATGAATTTGGGAACTTCCTGTCTTCTAGTGGAATATCGTCTCGTTTTCTACTTTTTTCGGAGTTCGTGCTTCTTTGACTGAGGCAGACTTTTTTCCATTTCTCCAAATAGGGGGCTCGTTCGAGCACATAAGTATGATAAGTCCAATTATACAAAATGTTATCATTTTTTATTCATTATAAGCCAAAATGATTCAACCTTTTAACATAATAAGTAACTTAAAATGCACAATACTTTACAAAATTTAGCATTACAAACACTATTCAACAGCAAAAGTTTCCACGATATGAAAGTGGACATACATGTACATGTAACTATTACTTTGGTGACCGAATAGTGTTTCCTTACACCAGAATTTGACAAGCATGATTAAAAAATATGAAGTTGCAAGGAACAAGAATTGGAGACTTGAAGCTTCACAATCAAACATAGCTTATTTCTCAAAATTAAGATTATTCATATTGTTGACTTGATAACCTGAATTAAGAAGCAATAAGTTACAAAACTTGACTTGAAAGCAATTGAGACTTAAAATTTAGAAAAAAATGAATCATTTTGTGACACCTAATCAAGCCTTGAACAGCAGTTGATAGTCAAACAAAAAACCATTTCAAAATTATTTCAACCATTTTTTAGCTTAGTGTAAGGTCACCTGCATGGGAAAATCACAGTAAAATAATTCGAATATATCATATTTTTGCACCAAAAACACCGAAAATTGAACAAAGTTCCTTTTTGTAGCAACGTTTGTCAAAATGTATCAACGTTAAATCTTCACAAATTACAAAGTAACAGGTTGAACATGCCTTCCAGTTCAGCAAAAGTCGCCATGTTGTCGGTGCCGCCAGAAATGAGATAAGTCCAACGGGAATTGTGAGCACATTTATCACTTAATGAGTAACAACTGCGAGGCTGAAATTTGGTGAACACTGTTCAGTCGTGCAAAATAGTTAGTAAATATATGTCTCAATAAATTCCACCGTAAATTGTTGGCGGAAACAATTTACACAAACTTCTAAACTCGTAACTTATACCGCTGTCCTCCAATACGCCGACGCGATCCAAACAAAGTGACCCAAATTTCGCCACAAAAATTGCAATAACTTTACAGAGCTTGCCCCGATTTTGATACTTTTTCGATTTTTACTGAGTAGAATGCATTACTTTTCCGAAGATAGCAAAGCACTTTTTCAAAACGAAAAAAAAAAATCAAAAATTGGTTCGGCTCATATTGGTTTCTAGGTTCGACCGCCCTACATAAGGAACTAAACACGAATGCTATTTTAACATAATAAGCACGCGTAACATTCCAAAAAAAATCAACGACCACTAACTACAAACTATAAATTCAGTAAACGCACAAACGAATCAGGAGATATTACTAATAAAGCAAAATAATGGAGACTTTTCGAGCAAGCGATAGCACATTCAGTTACAAGGAAAAAATGGCGGCGTTCAGGACAAGTTCCTGAACTGATGAGCCGGAAATGTGGGTACGGAAATAACCGATGACAGCCGGTAATTATACGCTCACAGAGAAGGGTCAAATACTGTTAAAAAATCGCTTTTGGCAAGAACGGCGAAAAGAATATAAAGAAAGAGTGTCGAAAATAAGATTTTATGTAGTAAATATTTTCGGATACTGGAACCACATGGGCAGTTTGAGACAAGTACTTTTAGCCTGGTTTTAGTAAACCCTATCCCTGGTCTAACAAAACCAGGCTTTCAGACTTTTAAACCACGCTGGTGAAATGCAAGTCCAAAATTAGACCAGGTTTAGGAAGACTAGCTTAAAGTCTTAAACCTGGTTTTGTTAAACCACCTTCATGAAATCTGCTGTAGATGTTCAACTCACGGCACATTAGAAATTGAAAACGGCAGAAAAATAGTTGTCCCCGAAGAGAAGATGGGAGCTTCATGTTACGTTGTCCAGGTTGGTTCATATCGCGATGCCATGATAGAAACCACGATATCAGGTTTCTTTTTAACAAACAGCAAACAAATTAAAATTAAAATTAAAATTAAAAAAAAACAATTCAATTTATATACAAAGAGTAATAATCAGGAGCGAAATATTATATTTTTAATGACTGTCCCCATGTATAAAATCTTTATATACAATTGTGAACTGGGGATCGGAGGCCTCTTGTTCAAACAAAGTTATCATGTTATTTTATAAAGAACATTTCTCGTCGCTTTGGAGCGATAGACCGCTGAAAACATGTTGAAACAAAATCAGTGTAAAACACAATCCGAACGAGAACCACTGAATAGTTTGACATGCTGTTGCTTGAGGTTTCATGTCGCCCTGTTTATCAGACTAAAACGAAATTAAAATTGGGCCTTTTGATGACATAATGTCGGTATTAATAAAATTCTTCACCGTGATAGAGTCCTATTGCATGCACGCACCCAGCCTGAAATATAGGGGGGTAGAAATTTTGAGAATGTTGACCTTTTATTAAAAAACAAAAACGAGGACTACAAAGTAAAAACGAGGTACCAAGTCCTGAGCTACGAATTATGCATTCACGCCGAATTCATGTCTTTTTAGTGGGCTTTTGTTTCGTTTTCTATGACTTTCTGTTTTTCTGAAGCGGAACTTTTGCCCACTTCGCCAAATTGAGGCTCGTTCGAGCCGCGAGCCCCTCCCCCAGGATGCCCGCATGTGTTGCCGTAATCAGTAGCGGTTGGTTGTTTCAGTTTAGAAGATTGCTGACGGAAATGCAACTTTGTCTCCCATTCGGTAACGCTGAGACCTCGCAAAAAGCAAGACATCGCGAGATTACTTGAGATCTTTAGATTTTTTTTAATGAGAACAAGTGACTTTTGCTATATTATAGCTAGTATCTAGCGTAGGTCCTAGCGCTACTGAACGCCTGTTACGGTAAGCAACAAGGTGACAACGATGTTTTCAGAGTAAACGGCCTAATTCCATTTTCGTTGAATAGCCATTTAAATTGGTCAAAGTCCAACGTTAACTCAGTCACGTATAAATCAATGTAAATCATGCAAATTTGACATTACATTTCTCTGTGCAGTTTTTTCCGTCCCAGCCACGTTTGCAAATACAAAGAAACTCCTCTGGTGTATTCAAGTCGACGCATCGTCCATTTCCGTGGCACGGATCTTGAGAGCACACCCCCATGGCAGCCTGCAAAGGAACTACATTGTAGGGCAATGAAAGTACTCGACCCCTGGCAGCCACGAGAGCACGCGTTTATATACTTAGTAGCACTCAAACAAACTATATGTATACCGAGTCTAATAATCCACGGCAAGTGAATAGGTTAAAATATGTAATGTTTTGTCTCTAAAATATTTTACTCACACCAGTAGCGTTTTGAATGTTCAGTAGATTGATAATATTTCTGTATTGCGAGATTTATTTATAATTCAGAGACCGTAGTAATGCACGTTGGTGACCTCCACATCATCACCGAAGACAACGAAATCTACCTTCATCGAGCTGGAAAATTGTCATTTCGGCTAGACCTGCTAGCGTTTTACACAGCACTATCCTTTCGAAAGAAAAAGTGGTTTCGATTAAAATGCTTGTACCCTACTTTTATTTGAAGTCGAAAGTTAACACGCACGTACCTTATCA
>NMRA01000735.1:74827-174005 GCA_002633005.1 Phoronis australis | reverse complement strand
CAAGTTGTTATAGCCCAGTTGGCTATTTAGTGTACCCACTTGCTACTCTATATGATATTTTCCCATTTGTCAGTTTGGTACTATGCTAACCTGTGGCACGTAGTATCCGATATTCAATTACACTTTTTGTATCGGAAGTTTGTGTGTTATCTCTTATAATTAAGGAACCCATCTGGATCCTTCTGTGAAATATTTATTTGTAGAGCTGTGACCCTGAAATTCCCAATACAACTTATATATATATATATATATATATATATATATATATATATATATATATATATATATATATATATATATATTATTCTTGTTGTTTTATTTGTCCCCAATAATGAGATTAAGACACTCTGACATAAATCCTATTACTTGGGCAAATACCATTATACAGCCCTTTATGCTTCATATCCAACTCCTAGTTAGTTCCTACCTTGTCCCATGGTAGCGCTGTTTGTTCTTTTTCTCCAGCTTCCTATTGGCCCAGCCTCAAGCAACAGTACATTCACTCGTAAGTTTTCCTAATTAGACAGTTTTATACCTCTCCCACCTTCCCTACCCTGGGTACCACAAAATCTCAAGTCAACCGATTTACACCTTTCCCACGCTCCCTCCCTTTTGTCGAACAAAATCTGCTGTTGGTTATTGTTGTTTTTGCAGTCACTGCTGGCGCCTTCTTCAAGCCCGGAGCGTCTTACCGTCAGGCAAGAACCGGCGTCATTGGCTAGCGACCGCCCTGTACTCGAGCATCCATTACTGCAGCTTGCTTCTCTCCACCTTGGTCACAGCTCTCGGCACATACCGAGCCACAACACCACGCCCCTTACAATATCTCTTTTTATCACTCCGGCTGGTCTGCTCACTCAGCTTGTCCGGAACCTGCTTTGCAGGTTGTTATAGCCCAGTTGGCTGTTTGGTGTTCCCACTTGGTACTTGTTATTGAATTTGCTGTTTTGCTCGANTTGTACCCACTTGGTACTTGTTATTGAATTTGCCGCTTTGCTCGACCCAGTTGGTAGGCAATCGGCCAATACCCATTTGGTATTATGTACCCATTTGGTACTATGCTAACCGGTGCCACTTAGTATCCGATACTCAGTTACACTTTGGGTATCGGAAATGTGTGTGTTATCTCTTGTAATTAAGGAACCCATCTGGTTCCTTCTTTGAAATATTTATTTGTAGAGCTGTGACCCTGAAATTCCCAATACAACTTAAAATATTTATTATTCTTGTTGTTTTATTTGTCCCCAATAAATGTTATCTTCTTAAATTCTGTAGTTCAGAAATTGAAAATAGAGGATTGGTCATTCTGGCAATAGTTTTCATGTGAAATTGAAAAAATGCCAGCATTTCTTTTGACGCTTATTGTTTTAGATAGCACATCATTGGAACACTAACAATTTCCCTATGCAAAAATTCTCCAATTCAAGAATCTCCAAAGTGTGATACACTGAAATTTGAAAAACTTTGATTTTTTAATATTAATGAATTAGAGAACATGACGATATTTGCATTTTCATATTTAGTTCCAAACAGTGCATATGATTTTTTACATAAATAGGTCTAAAATAGGCTGGAAATTTAATAAAAAATTTAAAATTTAAGTCAATTTTAAGATAAAACTTCAATTTGTCCTAAGTCGGTTCCAAAAAGTGATCTTAAATTTGACATAAATATTTGGGTTAAGTTTTGTCTTAAGTTCGACTATTTTACCGAATGTGGAAGTTTCGAAGTTAGGAAGTTGGGGCAAATCTTACACTTAAGTCAACAATAAACTTAAGCAAGTTTCTTGGAGGAAACCCCATTTACACAAAAAGAACAAAAGTAAAAAATTATTTAGGTTGTACAGTGACTGATGCGCCAAAAACGACACCTTTACTGCTTATTTCAATGAATGTCTACATTTCCTAGCCTACAAGTTTTTTCAAGGAACTGCTTACAGGACTTTTTTCTGTAGATGTTGTCTCCTTTTTCATAACTAAATGTATTGAATGGTATCCCTCTAGGGCAACATCCTCGCGTCATTAGGATATTGAGAGGCACCTACGTTGGGATATATCCTTCTAAGAACTGTTTCATGGTTAAGGTATATTTCTGGTTGTTAAGGCCTTGAAGGGGAATCTTCCTAAAACCCCATCGAACCCTTCGATATCAACACCACACGACCCCCTCGACCCACGATCACTTTTATCCTCAACCCCCTAGACCCACGACCCCCTCTGCCCACGACCACAACCTCATTGACCAAGTCTACAAAACCTCGACTGGATCTGAACACAGAACAGTCGCTCACTTGCAGGACTAATGACTTGGGTCGTGAGCTTGACTGGTTTTCGCGTTTTTTGCAATTAAGAGAGTCCATTCCGCAAGTTTAATAGCCAAAAACAAAAAATCAAATAACTACCAAGGTTACAAATGCTGTTGCAGTAAGAGTGTAATCGTCTTGTCTGATATTTAGTGAATGGCAGACTCAACCTTTTTTGCGAGAGTGCGGGAACCGACAAAACTGTAATTCCATCAGTAAATACCTTTTGAAAAAAGAAACTGTTAATTAAAGCGTAAAACAACGTTACATGGAGATTATTGTAAACGATTATATACCAGAAAGCAAATAATAAAAATGTGAAACTACATGCATTTACGTTCACGTTAACGTACTCTCCCCCTAAGTTTAGTAAAACTGGGCCATTGGTAGAGGCTAGTGGAACTATTTCCGTGAAAACGACAGTGCATTCATTGCGCTATTTCAGAATACGTCCTCACGACACTTTCTGTTTTGAATCACCAGACATGAGCCAGAGCAGACTGGCGTGTACACGTAGGTATGTCTCACGGGGAAGACACAGAGCGACGTTGTAAGCTTATCAAATACGTAAAAAGCGCAAAAATACATCTATTGCCACAGATCGTGAGTCGTGGGGGTCGTGTGTCGAGGAGGCAGTGTGTCAAGGGGGTTTTGGGTCCAGAGGGTTGTGGGTTTAGGGGGTCCATGGCTGCGGGGGTAAAGGAAGTCGTGAAGTTCTTAGAACAATCCCTTGAAAGGTGCTCCTTTTGAGGCTACTGGGAAATCGAAATTAAAATATCACACCTGGAAATCGTATTCTATTATCTCTGAAGTTACTTCCTATTAGGTGAAAGCCCAGTTATTGTACTATTTCTGAGACACGCATTTTCCAAGCGTAATACAGTCAGTAATAAACCATCTCATAGTTTAAAAAATGACCTTAAGTGTTTTTTTGTCGATTACTCTCCACAAAACAGGGGAGTTCCCAAGGCCATGAGTGTCAACGACTTGTTCTTGTCCTAGTTCTGTTATCTGCTATGCATCACTGACGTCAAACTATACCAAATCCGGTTTTAGTCGGTCAACAGACTCGATCCAAAAATTAAAGCCTGCTTGCTGAAGAGCAAAATAGTTTTCGTAAAGGTACATGTAGATTATGTATCCACCATGTAATTTCATTGGCGTCTATAGTCCAAAACAGGAAAAAATGAAAACATTTCCAATACTTGTAACATTTGCTGATATGAAGAAAGCATTGGACAGTGTATATAGACATATTTTAGTTTATAAACATCTATTAAATAATATTGACGGTAATACGTACATTAATAATGCGATAAAAGGTATTTATTCCGATCCTGTGGCTCGTGTTCAGATTTTTAAAAACTTTCACTGTTCCCTATAAGTTTTGGTGTACGTCATGGGGAAACGATTTCTCCGACTCTTTTAGTCTTTTTATAAATGAATTTGCTGATGAACTGAATCTGTTCGACCGTGATACATGTATCTCTATAGGAAATAATGTAGATGTAATAAGGTCCTTGTTGTATGCTGACGACATTGCCTTAGTCTAGTCACGTGATCATGATATGCAGGCCATACTGGATCTTTTGCCCATTTGGTGTAATCAATGCAGGACGGAGATGAATTTGAGTAAACTGAAGTTATGCATTTTCGTAAGCCCCGTGCGAGGCGGAACAACTTTTTCTTCAATTATGCGAACAACCTGCTCTCTGTTGTAAGTCAGCATAGATGAACATTTGCAATTTAAAATAGCCGCTGCCGCAGTAGCAGCATCTGGTGGCCGTGCAGTTGGCGCTAATTTATCTAAATTCAAGCGCATGCGTGATGTTGTGTTCAATACATACACCACATTATGTGATGCGTGTGTTATACCGAAACTTGGTTATTGCGCTGGTGCTTGGAGGGCAGGGCTATTTCCTCTGTGACGTTCAATATAAAATCGGGTCTTCTGATACTTTCTTGGGGTTCGCAAATTTACTCCGATCACGGCGAATAATGGAGATATGGGGCGGAAACCTAGTACAATTGGCACGAAATTGTGTACATTACAGCTCTGGAATAGACTTATTGCATGCCTGATCATCGTCTCAAAAATATTAAGTACATGTATTTTACTGGAACCTCACGTACAGAAAGAATAATTGGTCGAAAAGTTCTTTTCAAAATTTTACTGAGGTTGATCAGATTGGAGCATTTTATCAAAAGTCAGCTTGTGATCTGGAAAAGGCCAAAACGAGACTCTTTTCGAGGCTGAATGCAGGGTGGGAACTTTGCGCAAACCCAAACTACGAACATGTAAATAATTTAAAAAATTGTCAATTAGAAGTTTATTTAAAATGAGCATGTCAAGTCCTTCTCAGACTGATATGAAAGTTTTGCTGAAGGTAATGCGAGAACTTTCTCTTTCTGGACCACATTGCATATCCGAATTTGAGTCCCATTCTTTACGAGCAACCGTCAGGGCATCCTCATTTTCGTCTCGTCTCAGAGCTGAGAGTCACCGTTGTGTATACATTATCTTTCCCCCTAATTAATTATTGTCTGGCCTTACTGAAAACTCTACAGTGTTTATCTTTGCAGAATATCAAAGGTCCACTGTTTTAGATATTCGAACCACCCCCGCGCGATGCTGGCTACAGGCCTGTTCCTCTAATCGTCTGCACGCTCCTGCCATCTACGCAATCAAAACCCAGGCGAATTTGGCCGTGTAAGGCTCGATCATTACATGGAATGCTTTAAATCAAAAGCAAGTTCAAAATTATTGCAAACTCAGTTATCATTGTAATTAGTGCTATCACTAACGGCAACTATTATGTTGTTGTTATACATAGCGACAATTCTGAACTGAAAGGCACAATCAACCGGCTATTTTGTCACCGGTGAAGATTTATCTATCAATAATTTGGTGACATATTGCTACATAAAGCGGGTCAGATACGATCTATTTTTTCAAGAGATAACCAATTTTTGTATCAGTATTTCCTACAAACATCTATTCATCATAGAAGTTTAACCAGCTCGCAATTCCGTTCTTATTTCGGTGTTCCAAGTTTGGCACACGACTAATTCAAAAAGGCATTCTCCGAACATGGTCAATTTAAACATCGCAGCTTATGCTGTACGCCTCTAGATATAATTTTTGCAGTGAGGCGCGTGCGTGTGGCAACAGGTGCGTTCTCGTATGGGTAAACCTCAGGCAAACGAGGCGCAGTACAACTTAATGTCGAGAAAATCTTCAATTTTTCAAGGTGAGAATGGCATGGTAGGTGATTGTTTGAGCAATGTGTTTATTCGACTGCGAGTGATGTTTTAAGTATCATCCAATCAAAACGTTGAGGAGGGTTTTAAAATGGCTTAAATAAAGCCTTTTTCTAAGGATTGCTCTTTACGGCAAACTCAACAAGTGGTGATTTTGCAGGTACGGAATTTATTGTTCACTGCATACGGCTGCATGGTATTACTTTTGTGAAAAACAATGCCAGTTCCGTAAAACTCCGTTAGAAAAGTCTGACACGGAGTAAAAAATTGTCCCTCAAGCTTATACATGCATTGCTGTAACGTAATACGGAAAATCACGAACTGTATTGAAAGAGCGTGACCTAAACGCCCTTGAAGATTTTCAGAAAATTTCCAGAACAGTCCTTAAGGAAAGAACACTATTTGTTTTGCAATAAAACTTGTTGCCGGTATTAAAAGTGAGCGAGAGTGTTGCTGTAGAGTCTTTCAAACGGCAAAATGAACCTCACTTTCGTGAAAGCGAAGTAAGTTGACCTTTTCGCTGGCCGGGTGTGTTCGACTTGCGTACGGGTACTGTAGTGTACATGTAGGTTATACAAAAGAATAGAGTCGTACTTGTACGCCGTGGTAACAGTTAACTATATACTACTACGGGAAATTACCTCTGATCTGGAAACTTATGATGTACACCGATTTAGAGAGTGAAATCTATGCAAAGGGGCCCATTGTTAAGAAACTCCACGAAAAAAAAATTTCCAGAAAACACCGCCTTTTGAGTGTGTTACTTTCACCAGAGGGGAGGGCTGGTTCTCTTGAAAATGTGCCACCAAGAGGTCTGACCAACGTACTTGGAAACCAAAAGTTCCCTTTTGTAATCAGTGACACAAAAATCACATTCGTATACACACACACACACACACACACACACACACACACACATATATATGTATATATATATCTGAACTTAACTGACAAAAGGAAGACTGATGTAGCCCCAGTTTTTAGTGCTTACCGAGTGGCTGCAAAGCAAGCATCGTCCTCAGATTGACTAACCCAGAAAACACTGCCCCCTCCCTCTTATAGTGAAAAAGACCCCTTTTTGAATAAATGTGGCCAAAAACTGACAAATTCCTTGAAAGTATAACGACGTTACCGAATGAACGGTATTCTAAAAGGCAAGAACACCGAACATTCATACTAGTACCCCAGATTTTTGGGTGATCTATCAATCTTGCATTCTTGTGTGAAGGATGTTTACTAAAAATTTCCACCAGTCCCTGTAAGAGGACGCTTACATTTCTTCAAAAAGCAGTTATGGGACGTTTACCCACGTTTTTGAGTCTTTCCTATGATTAATGGATTTGGCCCAGCCAACTATTACACAGAAAATGGTGTTGATGAGTTAAAAACATCCCCAGTGTCTTGCAACGTGCCCAGCCGTGCAATAGTAACAGTTTCATAGGTAACTTATGGTTATTTTACATATTGACTAGTTTAACTATAAGTATATAGAATGGTGGTGTTGGTGGTGGTGTCGACCAGGCTTCTGGAGCAAAACTATTGAATTTTGCTTGAACGATAATGGAGGATTCAGATTGAGCTGCATATGAATCAAGTGAGCATCATTGTCTTCGTATTGTTGTTTTGGCAACGTAACTATATTGAATGAGTACTAGTAATATGACTACCTGTTTTACGCAGCGTAACTTTAACAATTGACCCAATGCCTATTAAATGTACCAGCATGTCACCTTTACCTTCACCTTGAGATCACTCTGCTGTGAGTAATAGCATTTTCAGGTTTGTGCATGACTAGGTGTTCATTGCTGTTACATTTCTGCACAAGTTAATAGAGAACTTACGGATGACCGGTTACTGAATAATGAATAAAAAAAACTATTTGAAAATGATACCATGCCGAAGTTCCTCGGTTTACATTACCAAAACTCGCCAGTGTGCAATCCAGCTGATATTATTTACGAATATGTTCGATATCCGATATTCTGTAACCGGCCATATACAAAAGCTCGCTTTTCTTTTGTTTAATTAGTGATGTGTATTACTAAATCCACCTATGCATGAGTTGAGCCGCTACCCAAAAATCTTGATACCGTTGTTTAAAAGTGTCTTTCACAAATAGGCCTTGGCAGAGTGTTAAAAATACTACTCGTCACGTGTCAGACAAGACCTGTCACAAAGTGACCCTAGTCGCGTTTCATACTATACTAGATCACTCGCGCTGTGAAACGATGCGAAATTGACAATGGTTTGATGAATGGAACTTGGCTGATAATTCATCAATTTTCTTACTTCCTACTAAGCCCAGTTTTATGATGATTTCCACAAATCCTCGTTTTGTGATCTGCTAATGCATCACCGGCGTCTATCTTCTAAGTAAAATGTATACTAAACCCGATTTTGACCTTTTAACATATGCTAAAAACGACTTCCCTATCTAGTTCTCTGTACCATAATAATAACAATAATGCTCTCTAAAGGCTCGACAACCCCCAAATATTTTGAGGAAAATTAGAAAACTCCTTTCAAAGTCCTCTGTAGGGGCAAGCGTGGCGTAGGCTTTTAGCGAGTTACACGTCATCTGTCTGAAAAGACCACTCACCAAGTTCCATAATGTCCAATTCGTGAGACTTGGTATGAATTCTTCGTTGATTCCCGTTTCTATCTTTCAAGAATCAAGCCATTAATGCATCAGCAGGTGATATATTGTGGATTGGTTGATATCGTCAAAACAAGGTTCAGTGTCCTTTTTATGGATTGAATCTATTAAAATTTCATTCACCCTTTGTCACAGTTTAGACATTATGGTCGCTGGTGGATGGTCTTTTCTCCACAGTTGCCGTGTAATTAGCAGAAAGCGCATGTCACGCTTGCCCGTTTAGCAATCATTGAAAGGAGTTTTCAAAGTTTCCAGCAAACATTTGAGGGTAGTCAAGGATTACAGAGCATATCTTTTTTAGAGAACTGAATGAGAAAGCCATTTTTAGAGTGAACCAAAACCGG
This sequence comes from Phoronis australis, assembly GCA_002633005.1. Taxonomy (NCBI): domain Eukaryota; kingdom Metazoa; phylum Phoronida; family Phoronidae; genus Phoronis; species Phoronis australis. The sequence goes on along the minus strand of NMRA01000735.1, from coordinate 165,442 downwards.
ATTTGGAATCCCTTTAAAAATTCAAGAACGTACTCATGTTGCGTATTCGTAATACATGAGGGCAATTTCGTATGCGCAAGAAATCGATAAATGTAGTTCCTGGACTTTTTTTTGGTATAAGTACATATACACCACTCAGTGCATATAATTACCAAAGCATCGTTTACTTCGCATGCAAAAGTAGAAACCCTAAACCAGAGTCCTAAATTTTCGATATTTTCATAGTAGTTAACCTTCCGAGTAGTGAACTTCCAGAATAGTGAATGGTTCCCGAATCCAGCGATATAAGTAACATGCAACCAGATAAAAAACTTTCGTCAAGTCATTCTCAGACTAAAAAATTCCATTTCCATCCCAGTATGTATTGCGGTGTAATCATTCATTTATGCTAGCCTGCTTGGAAAGATTTCCTCGGTAATGCAAGAACGTTCTCTTTCTTTACCAAAGTACATATCAGAAATTTGAGTCCCATTCTTTACGAACAACCATGACGGCATCCTCATTTCCGTCTCATCTCAGAAACATAGAGCTGGGAGTCATTGTTGTGTGTACAAATTTCCTTTCCCCCTACTGAAGCTGTGTTAAGTGTCATGCAGGAACCTCTGCAGTGTCAACCTTTGCAACATATCAAAGGTCACTGCTTTAGAATTTCGAAAATCTTCCCGCTCAATGGTGTCTACAGGCTGTCCTCTAATAGTTTGGACTCTCCTGTCATTTACGGAAACACCACTCGGAAGAATTTTGCCGGGTACGTCCCTATGATTGCGTGAAGTGCTTAGAATCAGAAGCAAGTTCACAATTAACAGCAAAACAGTTATCAACAGTAATTAGCGATACCAGTAGCCGCAGCCAATTTGGTGTTGTTTTCCATGTACTACGTACTATCTTTAACGAATAGGTTCGGGCTGGATGTTTCCGCCTGAGACTCCCCCTCAACCCCCAATCTATATGGACTGTCTTGCAGATTCACAGCATTAAACGACTTTTTAAAGTCTTCATTTTCGATTAATCAGTTGTACATGCTTCCGGAAGGAATACGCACATATACTTGAGAGTAAACGGCTGCCTAAAGCCAGCTCGTTCGATAAATTCATCTATTTGAGTGTAACTTATCGTGTACATGTACATGTACTTTTACTCCACCTAGTAACACCAGTTTTTGCAATAAATTTGCACGGTTAGCCACATTAAAAATAAAATCTGTTATCGCGTCAAACTTCTATGCTGTGTGGACAGTCACTGGCATGTTTGCAATGGTCTCCGTCGCAAGTCCCGTTGATTCTCTTCACGATACGCCTGAAATAGTCAATTTTGCACAATTCGAACAAAGAACTAGTCCTAGTAAGAAGTTTTAAAAATGTTCACTGCATGGTATTAGCAAGGCTAGTGAAAAGGAATTCCAACAATTAAGTTCCTTAAAACTCGTTAGAAGAGCCCGATTTGGTTAAAAATCTCTCATGCAGGTTAGATTATGTATGCTTTTTGTAACGTGGTGGGAGAAATCACGACTTATATTCCGTTAGATAACGTACAAAATAAATCTGAATCTAAATAAGGCGATACAGATGCTCCCAAGGATACTATTGTTCCCCCGAAATGTAGAATATAAGTAGATGAATAAAACAACAAGAATGGATCAACTGGAATTTTTGGATATAATATATTACGCCACATCTTAAATGTCCATTGTCATATAGTTTTTGATTTTACTTTATTTCTGTTAATGTTGACGAAGGACCTTATTATATCCGAAAATTTCAGTTGATCCATTATCGTTGTTTCATTTACCTATTTATATTAAATTAAAATGACGTTACGCGCTCGTGAAGACTTTCAGAAAATTTCCAAAACAGTCCCCAAGAAACAACACTGATATGCAAACTGTACCCTTCTGAAGGAATGTCTTGCAAACAAATTTTAGAAGCTTAAAAAAGGAGCGATAATATTCTGTGATACTTAAGTCCGTAAAACGCCCATGTAGTGGTCATCGTTTGTAAGGGGCCACCGAAGACGGAGACCCTCAGCATATTTGGTCTGCGTTAGAACACAAAATAGAAAATAGAACAAAAAGTGACAGTTTGTGAGCGCACTTACAGAGTTCTAAACTCGCAACAGACTGCCGATTCCATGAAGGTGGCTTAAATTTAAATTTAAACTTGGTTTAATATTAAACGTGGTTTTAACTGGACTTAGAACAGACTTAAAGATAATCTGCATTCTGTAAAGGTGGTTTAACCTTTAGAAAAATCGTTTAGTGAAACCTGGTTTAACCCAAGATTAGACCAGGTCTAAGTAAGATTCCAGACCGTTGACCACTATGGATACTCCTATGCGTAGATCAGTGCGTGGTTCTATCAACTCCACATCATGTCAGTTAAAATATAGTCAACAAGAATTCATAACTTCTTCTTCTTCTTACTGTAAAATACACAAAAACGATGGTCTTTCACACAAAAGCAGTAAACAAAAGAAATCGTGTTACGTGATAAACGCGGGTCTTGTTATATCATTTTAAATCTTAGAACGATACAGCGAGTAGAACGAAAAGCACGCTACAACGTAACTGCTTGGAACGATACAGTGTTTCCAACGCAAATCTCGTTGCACCTTTTTAAAAACAAAAAAAAAATGATACAACGAGTAGAGCGAGACATACTAGGGCAGCATCTGCGGGAAGAGTTATCTGTTTTGCACTGGCATCTTAACAATCTGAGATGGGCTCAACGTTAAGGAAATCGGCAGGTTGCATTTTGTGATTGAGACCCAAAATCCCAAGTCGCGTTTTAAAATCCAGCTGGCATTCATAAATGCCAGGTCGCAACACTGGCCCACTCTTTTTAAGCGCCAAAATCATTTTGATAGAGCGTTGAGAAAAGGTTTAGATTCTCTTTTACCTGCGGAGTTAAATACTCATAAATTTCAGGTAGCAAAAATGCGTCACTGCTCTTTACGACCGCCATTGAAATGTCTTTTCTCACTGTGTAAAAACCAAAAACCGGCTTCGTTTTATACATAGCGAACACTACTAACAGTAGCAAAGTTGCCTCAACTGAGAACTGTCGACTTCTCAGTCCAGTTCTACTTCTAGCTTCAGTTGTTTATTGTACAAGTCCATCGACAGAGAAAATAATACAACAATTACAACAACCACGACAACAACAACACATATTATTGAAAATAAGCTTCCGTCTACACTCATCCATGAAAAATGAACAGTGTACTTGGGCAAAACAAGGAGTGCGTTCAGTAACGCTAGGACCTACGCTAGGACCTACATTGTAGATAAAATCTAGCCACCGTCACGTATCCTTATTTACAATGCACGGAGATACATGTATCTCTCGTAATCTTGCAAAGTATTGCTTTTTAGCGAGGTTCTAGTGTTACTGAACGGGAGGCCGACTTCTCATCGGCATGTTTTGTCAATGTCGACTGCTTTCTGAGGATTTTGACCCAAACCAATATTATGGTTTCTTCAGACTAGCAAATAAGTGGTTGCATTTTTGTTGTCTACATGTATGTTATGAATGCACCAACAATGCCTGTATTTCAGGAGAAACCGTTCATAGTCACAATAAAAAAAATCCTCGAAAGAGGGTGAACTGATAACAGAGTTAATCAGACGCGCAAATTAAAAGTTCATGTGCATGATTTCAAACAGTCGGTTTATAGCAGTAATATTGACTCGGCGATTTTGATTATCACTAGATATTGGCCCAAGACATCTTATGGTTCAAACTAAATTCACACGCTTCTTTCTGCATGTAAATTGAAGAATAGCAGTGTTCAAAAATGTGTATTCATTGGAAGATTTAGGTGGCCAACGGACAAGCCTCCGTCAACATGGTCGAGGTATGTTGTTTCTATGGTTGACGGGAACGTTTATATGTCCTTCGGAATCGTTGTCCACACTCACGACATCCGAAACTTGCAAGCACCAGTGTAAACTAATGTATGTTTTAGAAGAAGCAAGCAAATGACACAATGTGAGATATGGCATAACTCATTATTTTAATCACCAATTTACACAGTGAATTGGGTAGTAGGTGTTGCAGGTATTTTTAGGTGGTTACTAGAAAAATTTATTCTGGCTCATTTTTGAGTGTCTTTCTAATGGTCCCCTTGATCACACCTACCAGAACAAACGTGCAAGGTCGCCATTTCCTAAAAGTGGGATACCCGTGGGTCATTGTGGAAACAAGGAAAATTGTTTAGCATTTCATGCTTAAACACATCTTTGATACCGGTATGAAACGAAAATCTCGCTGCATCACTTTTAATCCTACAAAGTGCATGTACATGTATATCGAGTTAAACATCGTTATCCCGTAGAACAATACCGGGTTACGAACCCGTCTCGTCTTATCGTGTTAAACTATAGACGATTGCGCGTCCATTGTTTAGCTGTGGGTTTCATAACGCAAATTTAGTACATTATAGTGTCTTGATTGTTTGTTATTCAGCTAATGCTTTGCAGGACTGACGATAATCGTCGTGTCGTTTTAAAATCTAAGAACGTGGGTACGATAAGGTCTGATGACGATGATTCTTAGTCAGTCAAGAGAAAAAACAACACCATACGTATAGATAGCCGGAGCTGTATATTGGAGCGAACAGACAGACACCGAATGCCGAGCCGTGGCCGGCAGTACTACTGACTACTCTACACTACTCAACATCCTCCCTCTTTTAAGTAACTTATCTGCTGAATATAATGTAAAACTTATAAAATCTAACTTAAAATAATACACATCCCGATAGTCCCTAAGTAGCCACACTATAGTGTCACTTGGTATCGTAGTCCTTTAAATGCGTAGGAGCTCGACGAATTCGTTCGCTTCTCCTGACAATCGCTGGATCGCCTGAACTCGAAACGTCCGTTTGAGTTGGTATACTCGGATCGCTCAGAATATCGGAAACTTCTTGCGGTAGGTTTGGCATTACATCTGGGAGCTCAACATCTGGTAAGGGTTGAAAAGGCACTCGAGTTGGACGAATTTGAACTCGGTTTCTCCGATATACTCCTCCACTGGAAGATTCCACCACGTACGTCCTGTCTGATAATTTCTCTTGAACTTTCCCCAGAATCCATCGATGCCCTTCCTTATGTTCGAAGTAGACAGTGTTGCCAACTATAAGCTCCGGTAAGTCCTTTGCATTTTGGTCAAAATACTTGTTCATGGACTCCTTCGTCGCATTTCTCCTTTCAGCGGCGCCGGGTCTCGCGGTCTCTTTTGAAATTTAAATGAGGTATCGTGATGCGCGTCAATCTACCGAACAACATTTGAACTGGGCTAAATCCCGTGTCCTCGCGAGGAGTGATGCGCTGTTCCAAAAGTGCGAGATTAGGATAAGTGCCATCTTTTGTAGCTTTAATCATCAGATGGTTTGCAACCTTAACGGCACTGTGATGGCCTGGTGACGAAAACGACTGCGCAATTCCCCATTCTTTAGCGAACGAACGGAACTCGAATGAGGTAAATTGCGAATCGATATCAGTCATAAACAGTTTCGGAATGCCAAAACGCGATGACTTTTAAGCTTGTAAGACTTTGTAATCGGTCAACTTCAATTAAGTTTGAATGCTGGTCAATTACCACAAGGAACTGTCGGCCATCGAGTTAAAAAGAATCGCTGGATACTTTCTCCCACGGTGCGTTTCCGTCAGGCATTGGCTTTAATGTCTGATTTCTGGGACGCAATTCCTGGCACGGAGGGCAACAGTCAACAAGCTGTTTGATTTATGTTCATTACGGTCCAGTAAACGAGCGAGCGAGCACGTCGCATCATGCTGTTATATTCCATGTGTGCGGAATAAAGTCGTTTAGTGATGTCCTTTCGGAGTTTAGTCGGAACTATTATGGCTTCTCCTTTCAACATTATGCCATCTTCGCAAGAGAGTATGTCACGCAAGCTGAAATAAGTTTAAGCTCACAAGGCACACGATTTTTGTCTGGCCAACCATCGAGAACAAATGTTTTCAACATTGTCATGGCCCTGTCGCTTTCGGTAGTCTCTCTTATTTCTTGTAATTGCGTGTCGGAAATGTTCGAGAATAACTGAATGTTCCTTACGCTCGAGGTTCCGTCAGCTGCTTCCAAATATGAACGACTCAGCGAATCAGCGATATATAGTTCGGTTCCTTTCACGATCTGAAAATGAAGTTGATACCGATGAATTCTCATTAGCAAAGTTTGCAGGCGCTTCGGGGTCTGGCTCAACGGCCATTTCAAAATAGGTGCAAGGGGCCAATGAATATTCTGCACTACCACTTTGGTGCCATAACTTTACTAATCAAAACGTTCTTATCAAAAAACCACGGACAGTAGTTCTTTTTCAATCTGAGCACAGTTACGTTCGGATTGAAATAGAGAGCGGCAAGCACATTCGACGGGATGACCATCCTGAAGGAGAACGGCTCCGACGCCATCCTTACTAGAATCCACCTGCAGAACAGTCTGCTTGTCCCGGTCATAGTAAACCAGCACGGGGGCTTCAGTCAAGTTCAATTCGACTGTTTGTAGGGCCGTGTCACATGCACTGGACCAAATCCACAGTGCGCCTTTGCGCGTAAGGGCTCGTGGCGGTTCCAAATCTACGGATAAATTCGGAAGAAATCGTGCCACGTATTGAACCATGCCACACAGGCGGAGCTGGCATTTTTAAAATTGCGTCTACTTTATTTTAGTCCACTTTCATCCCTTGATCACTGAACAAGTGTCCATGAAATGGTATTTCGGGTTTCGCAATATCTGCCTTCTCAGTATTAAGGATAATGTGGCGCTGTTCGCACGCGTTATATAAAAGTTTCAGTTTGTTATCATGGCCCATTTGCCACTCTGATTTATTTTGACCGCAGCCGACCACTACGATATCGTCTGCTATCGTGAATACGCCGTCTAGTCCAACGAGAGCTTCGGTTAAACGCCGTTGAAACATCTCGCTAGAGACCTTTAGACCGAACCGCAGTCTTGCCCAACGAAATTTTCCAAATGGTGGTATCATAGTGGTCAGCAGACTAAACTCCTCGTCCAAACGTACGTGCCAAAACGCATTTTTGACGTCTAGCTTAGTTAACACTCTGGCATGTCGGAGCATGGGCAATACATCCTCCACGGTAGGTAATGTATAATGATCGCGCATTTATGCCTCGTTGAGTGGCGGGGGTTCTATGCAAAGTCGAAGCTTGCCTTTCGGATTCTGGAGAAAAGTCATTTGACTTACCCGTTAGGTCGGTTGGTTGACTGGGACCAGGACACCCTGGTTAACTAACCGATCGATTTCGTATTTGACCGAATCCTTAAGCGCCATCGGGATGTTGCTTGATGGCAAAGCGCGAGGCTTGACTTTGAGATTTAGATGTAGTTGGGCCTCCCCAAGTCGCCCAGATTGGACTCATCGGACTCTACTTGTGACATAAAATTGGTGTCGTTGATTGTGATCAAATCCATATCAAGCACAGTTTTCAAGCTCAACAAACACTGCATGTCATCGGGCACCACCACAAAGACAATGGTATAAGGTTGGCTGGTGCGTACGTTAATGACGGATAGTGTCGCTTCGCCCAGGATTGTAACGCGTTCTCCACTGAAAACTGTCCTTAGCTTTAACAAAACGTTTACTGATGGTGTTGACGTCCGCACCAGTATCAACCAGGAAACGTTTCTGGCTCCCGTTGACCGAAAGTTTAGCTGTAATGCGGTTTTTCTTTGCGTGGGCGGTGACTGGTTGTAAATACATGTAGGTATATCGTAAGTATCGTCATCTGACGTTCCGTCAACTTGTCTCACGTTGTTATCGAGGCATTTAGCTTTAAAATGATTCCTTTCGCCGTAGTTTTTTGCAGGTTTCCCCCAGTCGGGACAGTCAGACTGCCGCGATGGGTGTCCGCCGCCGCAAAACATGCATTCGCGAGTTTCGAAGGTCGACCAAGATTTATTTCGCGGCTGTGGTTTAAAAACAGATTTTCCACGGGCGGAGCGCGATAAACGTTAAATAGAGGGTACCGGGTTCAATGCTTGGGCTTGCAGACTCGCGGCTTCTGCCGCCTTACATATTACGATGCACTTTGTTAATGTGAGTCCATCTCGCAACAAACGTTTTTGAGTGTCCTTAACGCCTATTTCAAGTACTGTTCTATCTCGTAAGAAACTATCAGCCGACGACTGCTCGTAGTTGCATGTTGTCATTAAGGTACGAATCGCAGCAAGAAAAGATTCAAAACTGTCGTCGGGACCCTGTGAACGCTGGTTGAATATAAATCGTTCATACGTTTCAATAACCTCCCCCACGGCGAAATTATCAAATTTGACCAAGATTTCAGCTATAGTGCGGTCTGCACCCTCTGTGTCAAACTGGAAACCGTTGTAAATTTTCAGCCCTTCATCCCCTACGGCGTGCAATAGCAACGTCACCTGGTAATCCCTGGGATGCTCGTCCAGTTGGGCAATAACGCTATAAATTTGCCACTTTTGCGTAAACAATTTCCAGCTTTCCTTAGAGGTTGGGCCAGAAAAGTCCGGAGTAGATATACGATGAATTCCTGGCACAGGTTTCGGTTTGGGGGCATGTTGCAAAGTCAGCACGCAGCGAAGTGACAGGGACAGAGGCCGGCGAGAATGACGGAGGTCAGGTCGGTGGCGTGTAAGATAGCCAGTGAAAACAGGAAGTCCGGCACAACCGGTTCAAAAAGGCGCTACATGCTGCCGCCATGTTAAATTAAGGTCTGATGACGATGACTCTTTGTCAGTCAAGAGAAAAACAACACCATAGATAGCCGGAGCTCTATATTGGAGCGAACAGACAGACACCGAATGTCGCGCCGTGGCCGGCAATAATACTAACTACTCTACTTTACTCAACAACCTCATTTAGTTGACACTAGCGCTGTCGTTGTGATAACAGGAATGTAGTTCATTATAGTGTCTTGGTTGCCCATTTTGCAGTTGATTCAATGCAGAAGTGACGATCTGAAGACTACATCGTTTGCATCCGATGCATTCAGTGTCAGTTTCCATAATGAACAACACCAGATTACAATTGTGCAAAATCAGCAACTTTTTAGACACCGTAATTCCATATTTTTCCCATTAAAAATGCTCATAAAACCTGTTCTCACTCCAACCGCTGTCTATTAGCAATCCAATGTTACGGAAATCCCGAGTTGCTTTGGCCTGCCACCAAGTGGGACAAATTGTTATAACTTGTATAAATATCTTCAACCTACGTCAAGAGGCACCGGAATACATGTACATGCTTACTATAGAGTTATTTTAGGCTGGCATAAATCACGTAGCATATTATTGTTATTAGGTAGTAGTTGTTCAGAATTTGAACCTACATCAAAGTTTACCATGCATCACCAGGTTTGTATAGGATTTGCTCAACATTGTTCTGGATAAATTGTCTTTGATATGTAAGGAAATAGCAATAGCAAACGCCAAGTGAATCACAAAATATTCTTTGTCTTGGTTTGCTGTCACATGGCAACTCAGTATAAAAAATAACTGCTGGCTCTTTAATTACAAGATTTTCTTTAAAAAAACAATTCAAATGATGGAGTTGGAAGTTCTGAAAGATGCCTGCACATGACTTATTAACTGTACGTAGAAATGATTGCGCTGCAGAAATTGTGTTACGCAGGCAATCCAGGGGACACACGGTGTGCACTTTTCTCTTTTTATGTACTTGAATCTCCGTAACTTCATGTGATATTGAATTACAGAAAACTACAAGTCATGAAGTGCGTCGGGCTATTCATTGTATTGATGCTGGCAGTGGGCTGCATCCAGGGGCTGTCGGTAGAAAGCGAAGAAGACGGTAAGAACAATAACTTTCTGTGCCCTGGGCCGAGTTCTGCACAGGTTTTGCAAGTAAAGCTAAAGTAATCACGTGTAGTGCTTGTAAGGCCTAGCGATGTCTCGCAAACATTTGCGTTTTTGTGAAGTTTATACATGTATGTCCGTGGAGCTGACTACTGGACTAGCACGTGACGTGGATTAAAAGCGAAGGGAAGCTTTCTTCATGTTATTTTTAGCGAAAATATGTTTCGTTGATTATCCCAGATATATTTTCAGTTAATTACAGCATTTTTTAATTGAAACAAGTATTCGTCCTCTACTCCGGAAGTGACGTTTTGGGAGGCAAGAATTTCGCGCCAATTTCTTTTCATATAGTCCAACTTTGAGAGCTGCCGAGTCAGTCAAAGTTCTACCTCGGCTGTGACAAGTTTGGTCGTCGTTTACTTTTGTTTAGGAGTCAGTCAACACGCCACAACGTTGGTGCATACTTTCCTTAGAAAGTATTCCTAGAATTTTGGTTTTCTTCTCTAAAAATAATACCTATGGTCGACAGTCCGAACATAGAAAAAGGAAGTGTTCACTGGTGTAAGTTCACGACTCCTTCGATCTGAGTAGTAAAAAAATCAAACCAATCTACTGGCATTTCATTGAATCCGGAAGGCACAAGGTAACAAACAGTCATTTTAATTAGCAGCGATCTCTGTGAATCAACTTGATTTTAAAGGTCGAAATTCAAACCTGGCACAGAATGCTTATGAAGATACAATGAGAGCTGGTACTGGAATTGCATAAGGTACAACGTTTACAAAGCTCTTTACTTCGTGGTTCTACAATGTACACTGTAAGCGTCCAATTTTTCAACAGTTATTTTTGATTGAAATATCTTGCGTTAACGGCAATATAATCAATTTTGGAAGCTACATGTAATAACCAAAGCTTCAACACGGTGGTAGTCAACGTGTATACTTCACGAACTGCAAAGATGATAATAACCGGTTGTCATTCAGTTCCACGTTCCCCGCTCTTTTCTTCCAAGAACAAGCACCCGACCTCCTGAACACGCCCCCTATCCAACACTTCTTATGCCGTCATTTTCTCCATGGTGCTTGTGTCATTTCTACGCCAACCCCCATCGCTCCAAATCTCGGCCACGGGCTGAAGATGCACATGTCTGTCGTTAGAATGGTGAGAATAAAGTAGGGCTCTATTTTGCAAGTGAATAATAAATCTCTTTTTCAGTTGCACTGGAAAGGGGAAGAAGATGTTGGGATCCAGTTTGCGATTACGCTTGCCGTATCCAATTCAAAAATGGTGGCAAGTGCGGTGGGTCATATTGCAAGTGTAATGATTAGGTACGTATGTAACTATACATGTATATCTGACCCAGCACCACAAAATGAGTCTTAAGTCGGGATTTGTCATTTTTGTAAGTGTTATTTTTTCTAAAAATACAGTATTTTCTGATCATTTTGATGTATGAAGCATGTCCTTATCATAACAAATGACCGAGTTATTGCCAATTCTTGTCGGGGAAAGCGAAAATTTAGAGCTTGCAAAGTGAAGGAAAATGGCCGACAAAAAGTGCCGATAGTGTTTTTAAAAGTTCCATAGCAACTCGCAATTGAATACTACATTCTAGAATTGTTAGTATACACAACCATAAAAAATAAAAGTAAACAAAAATAGAAAAAGTATACGTAATTTCTGTCAGAAACGACTGATATTCATGTTGGGTTGCTGCAACTGGAACAATAAATTTCACAGCTAATGTATAGTGGATCAGTCCACTTATAGCAGGAGGGGTTACCGCAAGTATAACATGGAGTTAAAATGTATTTTGGAGTCCTGTAGATTACCAAATACACATTAGTGGCTGAATTTTGTTCACAATAATTCAAAATTTTAACGCTAGTATAAATAATTTTGAAAAAAAAATGACAATCACTCATCCCTATCCAAGTTCACTGACACTGACTGCAGAGCAACAATTTTCTCGACTTCTTACCGAGTGATTCAGCCCTATCGAAGATTGTTCTGTCTTAAAGTAATACCTAGCTTCTTGCATCCCGACCCACTGGCTTTGCATGTACAAGACATTTTCCAGGAATTGAGAATAACTTAACTTGAGCATTCATCGTCATGTTAAGAAATATCTGTTCATCATTCCAAGAGTACCGTGGACTCACACTCTTGAACAGACACTGTAGATGATACGTTTTCGATCTTATCGAAATTATCCCGACGTGATAGTGACGCCTTGCTCCTTTTACTGGGCGTTGATGACTGGCTGGTTTGCAGGAAGATTTCTTACACATAGTTCTCTACCTGTGTTTATACGAAACAGATGCAAATCTCTAGGCCACAAGTCATATCAACAACTCAATTCTGATCGTTCCTTTTTCCGATCATAGAGAGCTCTTGCAGATTTGTCCTTGAAAATCGACACGGGATGACAGATTTTGTGCCTGAAACGGTTTATCATCAATGCCGAATAGAATGAGCCGGGCGAATCCGTAAGGTCGGGAAAATTATATTGCAGTAATTTCCGAAAATTGTGTTTTGTGACCTGTACACATTGGAAGATGTACGCACTGTTTTTAGAAATAAACTTGGGACTAGAATTACATGTACATGTATAACTCTGACTGGGGTTTTGAAAATTATTCACTATACTGCACAACATAAGTGTCTTTCATTTTGTGCTCGACTGTAATTACATAACGGGCGTTTTATGCTTGATTTTCAGGGAATTGGATGGTCAATGGCATGGACGACATTTGAAGTTGACACAGTTAAATAAATGTGCTGATGACCCATTGAAGGCAAAATAAAGATATGTCAATGCCATTTTTTTGGTCATGTTATTGCTGCATTTCTCGCCCCCATGGCTGTCCGTGGCTGCGAGTTCGAATTGTGATCATCTTCAAAACGCAACTGGGTAGGACATTTCGAAATCGTTCCTGTCTAAGTTTNCGTGGCACCACCCATTTGGCGAAGTGGCCACAATGTACCGCCACCGGGAATCAAAAATCTCAAAAACGAGACAGAAGTCCACTAAAAGGGCGCTGTCACACAGTTCTGCTGCCGATTATTTTATTCCCGTTTGCAGGTTGGTAACATGCACTACTTTACTCGCAGAGCCAGGGTCCTTAAGCCTGGGTTCGTGAGTTAATTGCACTTCACACAATATTTTTCATCACACAGAGTCATAATAAAGATATAGTTTTCTTGGTTTGATGAAACACTTAATAAGACATTCCTTCATTACTTAATGAGATCGTGGAGTTTGCTTCCAAATCACTAAAATACGAAAAGACCTGGTACTGACTTTGTTTTCATGTGTGGAGTTCAGACTCCTATTCCATAAAAGTATCAGCGCCAGTGTCCATGGCAACATATTAAGAGTAATCCAATCAATGTAGGAAAAGGTCGAATGGTCTGCACGAGTGGATAATGTTCACAGAACAAGCTTTTTAAATGCACAACAGGAGTGGGACAATGGTGTGTTCTACACCTGTAAGTCTGTTCCTGTTCTCATTATAGTTAAATTAATGAAAGAAACGTCAGAAGGAATGCGGTTGCAAGGACATTTTTATTGACAGACCCATAATGGCATAATCTGCAAAACCACCTTTCTCATAAAAGGCAACCATACGGTGTGGGGCTATCAACACTAAAAAATCATTGAGGACGTGGAGTTAACCGTTTCTAAATATATATTTAGAGTCAGTGATAATACATTTGTACTTTCAACTGCACAGTTCTTGGAAGATCGTGAAGATTACCGTTGTATGTTGATTACTTCAACAAATGTTTCAAGCATTGGTAAAACTTATTTGAGATTACACTGAAGGGCGTCCAAACGTTTCTTACAAGTGCATGACGAACATGGAAAAACTACTTGGGCGACTCATATCGGACATTTGTTACATAAATACGGACTTGTTTCAGTGATAACACTGTCAGCGGTTTCGTTAATTGTATCTTAATTACTTTATAAGTTGCTTTAAACACATGTTGACAATATTAGAGGTGTGAAGGGGTATGCTTCCAAAAGTATGATACAAACTGTTGCGAGTATATGACGAACATGGAATAACTACTTAGGTAACTCATATCAGAAATTTGTTATGTTAGTAAGGGTTTGACTTGGGCTCAGTAAGGGATAGGTGAAAGCGATTTTTCTGAGTGAATTCATAAACAAAGTGTAAACAATTGTATTTTCCAAGAACGGAAGCTAATGTCAATTGTAATTATAGATTTTCTGTGTATGCCGATGCTTTTCATAATTTTTGTATGGCGCAATACTTAGAGGCAACAGAAAAGACAAATCTCATAAAAACAATAACTGAAATTAGACGCTATATTCATTGTTTAGAAATTGGTGCATTGTATACGTATACATGTATTGTATAACAGAGCCATCTCGCGAAATATTCTCATGGAAGCCTGGCAAGGGCAAAGGTTAACGACATTCATTGTTTAGAAACTGAAGCAGGGAGGCGTAAACTTGACAGGGAGTGGAAACATTGTGTAGCTTGTCAAAAGTTTGGAATTTTTGTAATTAAGGACGACTTCCACTTTATTACAAACTGCACTTGATATGATGATTTACGAGATACATGTAAGCATTTACAAATATTTTGCATTAGCTAAATGCAAGACGTGTCACTAGCGGTTATTCTGTCTAAATACATGCACTACCTGCGGGTCTGCAAACCAGCAAATTATATTATGAATATAAATGTTGAATTGCATACGTATATTTCAGCAATGCAAGCCTCTTTGTACGTTGATGTCATTTAATATTTTCTTGAATGGGCCGCAGGCTTTCAAGTTCAATAAAGTTATAGTAGATTAAAGTGTATGCACTTGATCAAGCGCCATCTGAGCTCTAACGTGAGATCACAAACTTGTACTCAGGTGTAATAATTACCGAAGATTTTTTCAATACCACGCATATGGGAACATTGTCACTTTCTTTAATGCCACTAAACATTTTGTAACTTCGCTGTTTTTTAATAGAATTGCACAAGCGTAAGTCGACAGGATTCAGTTGATGAGCTGTTGATGGTATTATGACAATACTAGAAGCAAAATATAAACATTTTGTTTTCTACATAGTTATTTGCACTTCTGAGAGGTTTACAAGTATTATTTTTTCTTTTCAATTCCGAGAAAGAGAAGAGTTACCGAAAGTGCAAAACATAATGGAGGGTTTAATAATGAAAAACTTAGTTATCATCTTAAAGACTTTTACCCTGACATTTTCAGAGAGAAAGTGATAGTTTAAGAAACTCGACCGGTTCCCTAACACTAAAACCCGCCGTTGTCTTGAAAGACACCCGCCAGTTTCGGCTGTAGATCTGTGAAGATTAACTTGAGTAACCACGCGCAAACTTAGTCCTTTATAAACATTGTTGTAAGCAGTGGGGACAGCATTCAAGTTTGTTTAAATGTCCAATGTGAAAGTTCTAAATGACACAGATGTTTTGCACATGTCGCTAGGTTTATTAATATGAGAATCAAGCAAGAATTCTAAAACAAAAACTGTCGTAGAAATTTGTTTTTAGCCAGTGAGTTGCTTCAATAAGTTTGCTGGGCATGCAACTCAAAGGGCCAATTACTGCAGGTCATGAGCCAATAGTTGAAAATTGAGCAAAGAACTTGTCATTGTACAATACTGGGCATGACGGCAGATAAATTATCTTAATAATGAACTAGTGCCAATCAGTTAAGACTTTAATTATAGCGTGAAAATAAGCCAACTAGCCAGGTAGTCATTTTACAGGTGGCTAGTTAAATATTATGGATCTAGTTTCAATGATACAAAAGATGACTGCCAGATGAAGAAAAAACTTGACAATAAGGACCGATGACAGTTGCTGGATTTTTAATATTAATTATGAAATCTTCAGAATACAATGAATATACATAACCCAGAAAGCGTTTTTGAAAAAGCGATGTTAAGATTACAACGAAATATGATTACGAATGTAAATAATTCGTTTTCATACACAAGTATGCAATTCTATCGACTCACACAATGAGATTTAATGTTATAAAGATATTCTGATGCTATTTCAAATAAAACCTTATTTTCAGTCGAGTTGAGTTCTTGACATCCATATAGAAAAAAAACAAGTGTTGTACAATTGCGGAATTTCAGAATATATTTGTAGACATTGGGTTATTGTTCGAGTGTCTGGAAAAGCTGTACCCTCTGCTCCTTGCATACGTCACAAGCAAAGAAAACATGAGAATTTGCCTGAATGTATCCACAGGAACAGAGGCGAAATATCTAAATTTCTTGTTGTTAAGGAATAGACTGCATCGTGATCTGCATAGGGTTATTTCATGGTTGCAAGGAAGTGATGTCAATGGGACTGGCATGTCTTGAGAAGTGGTATGCATTTTAAAGTTATTTTTGAGAGTGACGATTGAAGTGCTTTCTTTTATTTTGGGTGGTAAGGAATTCTAGTTGTCAATACAAGTTAATATCGTTGATCTCCTGAAGGCTTGGCTGATGGTGTTAGTTCGCTCAAAGACAACGCAAATGTCCCAGCTCAATAAACGTGAACAGTCCACCAGCATGGACGCTCTGGAACTCTCCTCCAGCCAGTGGAGAGAGGTTAAACACCAGAGACGCCTGGCGGCTAATACAAAGCTTATCACCGACACTCACTCCTTTTTCTTTTATGATGAGGATGGCTGTAAAACGTGGGTAAATATACATGTATGAACAGAAAAAACTGAAAGTAAAAACTAACTACATGTAAACTAATGCGAAAGTCTATAACTGTCCGGTTGGGATGGCGTTAAAAATGTTCACAGACGAAGCACCACGCTTCGTCATACAGTTCGCTAACTGCTGATGACCAGGACACCACTTGGTATAGTTTACATCTTTGGTTTCTAACGACTGTCTTATCGCACTAATGTCAAGCCGCAAGCGTTTATCGTCAACCAACTTGGTCGAATGAACGGCCTCGACAACACTCTTATTGTCCACGAATGCGACAATGGGAATTGATTTCGGAGGCAGTCCCAACAAATCTTCCAGTATACTGCGGAAATAGATGGTGTCCTCCAATGCTTCCTCCAAACTGAGGGCTTCAGCCGCGATAGTGTACCGCACCACCCGTTTTATCTTGTTTGCCACCCATGATAAGGGGCGACATTTATTGTTATCGCCCTCAAGAAAGATAATGTGCGCGCCAACACTGCTTACACCATCGCAAAGATTCGCATGACCAGCGTAGCTGAAAACAGTCAACTGCCAGTCACTCACGGGGCATAGATTAGGATCCTCCTCTAATGAATCACAGTCTTTCAGTCTTTTTAGTACTTTCAAAGCTCGCTTGAGATCACCAACATTGGCAGTTTTGAACTTCATGCTCAACTCGACCAGATCTTACGCCAGGTCCGGTAGGGAGCCCTGTACTGCCCAATTCAAACTCCCGACGCTACTTCTTAACAGGGTTTGTTCGTTCGTGTTCGGCATGTCACTTTTGTGATTAAATCGTTCAGGAGGAACATCAATCATTTCCAAATCGCGAGCATAGTCGCTTTGATCCAGAACAATACTCCCGTCAGTTTGCTTCACATGAAAACCGATATATTTGAAATGGCCGCCTTCCTCTAACTTTCCAGCCGTAAAAAATTCGCGCAAACGAGCCATAACCAACATGTCAAACCAGTTCTCACCGCAATGCAAAAAATCGTCAATGTGACTGCATAACATACCTACTAGTCGAATGTCCTTGCGGAAAGTAAACAGGGCGGGATCATGGGATGACTGGGTTCAACCCAACTTCTGCAGCCCTTCACACACGCTTTCAAAGAATTGACGAGCAGCATCATTCAATCCATATAGGCAGCGGTTCAACTTCCAACGTTTCTCGGCGCATTGTGCCTCAGGAACGATAAAAATATCGCGTTCGGGTTTACGACCTTGCAAAAACGCAGACTTGATGTCAGTGGTTTTGAGAGTCCAACGTTTTGCAGCGCCCGCAATGCACTTTTACCAATGGTGGGCGAGTCCCGCGGCATGCCCGCCTGCTCCTCAAAGCCTCTGGCGACCAATCTCGCTCGCACTTGATCACCTTTACTCCACAAAACCCAGGTGGTGGACACGCTATTTTGTCCGTTGCCATTTACCTCTTCGTAGGTACCGAATTCTTTCAACTTGTCAACTTCAACTTGTTTTGCAATAACGCACTCGGACTCGTTGTGACGCGATTTGGGAATAAGCACGAGATTTACTTCTTCATCGGCAATAGTTTCCCATTCGGCAGGATTCGCAAGATCAACGCTCAAGTCTTCTCCACCGTCATCTAACCGCACATTAAACCGGTCTTTGTACTTTCCCGCAACTTTTCCCGCAAGACTTAGCACGGTAGCTGTAACCCATTCGTCCGATGGGAGCACTTAGTACCTGATGCGTATGTCGGGGCGAACTGCAGTGTCACTTCTATTCTCACAACTGTCACTATTCGAGGCACCAAGCTGTTCACTACACGTAACGTTTCTAGTCGGTGTACAATTTTTCGCGTTACCATGATCGGAAATGTCATTTTGTGAAACAGAATCACTATCATCAGACTGGGTGCCAAGTGCCTCACCGGCTTTCACAAGTCTCGTAGGAGACACGCGCACGATTAAACCGCCAAGGCGCACGAACACCACCTTGCCGTCTTGAAACAAAACTTTTCCGGGTCCGAGCCATCGTTCTCGGTCTTCACGATTGTAATAAACAACAGTACCATGCTCAAAAAATCGTTCCGATGATCTCACTTTGTGACACAACGCCCTTCTAATTCTCTCATCCGCATCAGACGCCACAAACGCTCTTCTCGAGGCGTACAGCGCATTCAAGTGTTTCGCAAGAGTCTCGCTGTAGGTAATTCCCTGCAGGGCGGGCAAACCGTCGGACATGATATTGGGCAAGTTCGGATTCCTGCCAAAGACTAACTGATAACTACTGAATCCGTTCCACATATGCAGAGAATTTCAAGCAACATTCGCCCAACACAGCAGCACAGCTAAATCGGTTTTGGGAACTCATCCTCAAGCTTTATCAGCATAGTATCGGTAACTGCGTTCACGCGTTCGCACAAACCATTCTGAAATGGACTACCGGCAGCAGTGGTGTGCAGTTTCATGTTCAAAATACTGGCCACTTTTCGAGTTCATCCAAACTGAATTCCCCTCCGTTGACCGACAAAATCGCTTTCGGAACACCAAATCCAGCACCAACCCAGTGAGTCATTATTTTGTCAATTACTTCGGATGGTTTCTTTCTGTCAATAAACACGGAGATTTTCAGACGGGACCACATATCAACCAGGTGGAGAATCCAGCGCGATTTCCACTTTTTAAGATCGACTGCAACAGCATCATTAAAATCGTTGGCCATAGGAAACGCAACGATTGGGTTCGGGGGCATTTTCGCGTGGATTTTACACAAATAACAATTGTCCCGAATCCCAGACAAATCATCCAGGAAACAGTCATCATACACCCCCGCGTCTTTAAGCAAGCCAACGAGTTTGTCAGTGGGAGGATGCGCAAACTGCCTGTGCAATTTGAGCAGAGCCTTCTTGCGATCTGTTGCGGTAAGATGCTGAAGATTAACAGCGAACACTTCGTGGTCTTCCACAGTACGCAATGGAACGATTGGCACACAATAATGACCCGATGTCGTTTGTTGCAAATTGACTCGCTCGCCCATAATCTCAGCGGTGTCATTTTCTAGATCTAGTTTCACTTTAGCTTCTTTCATCGCTTGTTTAGATAACAAGAGTGGTATTTCGGATTCAACCACATCAGTTTTGATCGTGACAGGCTTTGTCGCCAGAACGGCTGGGATCTCAACGCTGGCCCTCGATGGGAGGCTGTGCCCACTACCGAATTTGAATGATCTAACGCCTAGGTTACGCTTCACGTTACGCTTGTCGGTCTCGCTTAGACACTCGATGTAATCACCCAACCACTGGTCACCGTAGACAGTACTAGAGCAAGCGCCGTCCAGTTAATACGGACTTTTGCGCTTCACGCGTAAGTTGGCTTAAGCCGCTTTTGCTCCCGGTAAAAAGCGCAGCATGTTCATAATTGTGCATAGGCGGAGTTAGGGGGGTGAGGCCCAGGGGGCCCGCCCCCCTCCCCCTTAGCTGCCGCAAAGAAAGTAAAACAAATACACATTAGTGGCTACCTTTTGTTCACAATAATTCAAAATTTTACGCTAGTATAAATAATTTTGAAAAAAATGACAATCACTCTGACTGCAGAGCAATGATTTTCTCGACTTCTAACCGAGTGATTCAGCCCTATCGAAAATTGTTCTGTCTTGAAGTAATACCTAGCTTCTTGCATCCCGATCCACTGGCTTTGCACGTACAATACATTGTCCAGGACTTGAGAATAAGTTAACTTGAGCATTCATCGTCATTTTAAGAAATATCTGTTCATCATTCCAAGAGTACACACTACGAAAATGTCAAATTATTTTACGTAAGGTATCGGTGAACTTAAGTGTTTTATTATCTAATACTCATGGAAACTCTGACTTGCAACACAGAGAAAAACACATCAGTGCAGAATTTAATACACAGGAAATTTATACAACGCAACCTTTGGTCATGGTTGACATCAAGCTATGGATACGACACTTAAGTTTCCCACCTGTAATATGATTATAGTGCATGTGTGCATTATACAAGTGTCGGTGTTAAAGCTGGTTGTGAACGTTAAGTCTTGGGTATGTAGATATTTGATCAAAAGAAGTAAAAATGAAATCATAGTCTACATCACACTGCATTTGTGTCAACACCATACAAAAACAGGAGAAACGGAAAGTGCCGAAGATTGCATCTCTGGCAGTATGCTTCCAGGGATGTTGATAATGTGTAATATATAAAATAAAAAACCTCTAGGTGGTGCAGCATACATTATATTCGTCTGCAACAAGACAATCGCTGTAACATTCTTGCCAAATTCCATACATCAAGATACTTGGTTGATACAGAACCGCTGGAGGACGCAGCAGCACTCAGACATGTCCCAAAATATATGCCGTGCATACTCTCCTCAGTAATGTAACACATACATCAAATTACACCCAGATTCATCAAAAGAACTTTGTAAACATTGCAGCGCAGATAAACAAACAAATTGCCACTCCGGGCGTCTCGGTGATTGCACCCATCAGTAAACCTGTCAGTCGTGATCATCTCAATAGGAACACCTGAGCAAAATTTCAGAATTAACCTCCGAGCAATTTCAAGAACACAGCGGCTGCTGCCAGAAATAATAATATTTAGTGGCACAGAATATTTTAAATCCAGCCGAAAATAGCAGTTTGTTCTCGTTACCTCAACTGAAACAAATATACCATATTGCACGAAAATACATCAAGAAACTTGGTAGGTATAGAGGCATACACAAAGAAAACCTAAATTGCCCTTAAGCAGTGCTGCAGTGGCACGTAGTCACAGGTAGGCGCAACCAACCACCTTTTGACATTTGAACGTAGTGCCTACGCACCATAAGTTACGCTCAGTGCTCAAGGTGATACGGTGGGCTTTGGGCGCCTACTTACCTTTAATTTTACCCCTAAAGCACTGCCATTAAATGACACCATAGGAGATCGTCCAATCAACAATCAGTGTCAGTCGTGCTCATCTCAATGGCAACGTTTCTGTACAGATTACATAGATATGCCAGGAAGTAGGAAAATGTGGCTGTCTCCATAACTGAAACTAATTTGCGAAATTTGATGAAAATCAATCAAGGAACTTGCTAGATAAAGAGACTAACATGAAGAAGTAAAGTTGCCACTAGGGGCCCAGTGGTAATCAATACATTCCAAAACTCTATTGTGTCATCTCATTTGTAAAATTTCATATTCACCAAGGATTTGGAGATGTAGCTCAGCAGATGCCAGACAAAAAGACCAGGATGACAGCATAATGGGCCTACACACGCATGCTTGCAAACAGTCATACAGAACAAGGCAAAAGTAATCAGACACTATAAACCTTTGCCCCACCTGATGGCTAGTCCTGTTAATGAAAAATGACTGGTAATAATTATTACCACAGCTTATTACATAGCTTATTACAGAATGATGTCTTAGCCACCATACTAACTTTCAGTTGTTATTGTCACTGTTAGCCACTAACGAGTCACGCTGTCACATACCTACATGGACTCATTCTGTGTGTGAATTATCTAAACTTCTAACGCGTAATATACTTCTGGAGGTCCATCAGAGGAAGCCATAACGTCCACATAAGGCTATTAGGCAATTATATTTCTGTCTTCTGAGGTTGTGTCAGTGTGATCAATGCAGGGGGGGGGGGAACTACCAGGGCAAAGTGTAATCATTTCCCAAGTTGGGTATATTGGCATAGGTCTAAATTGGTAACTGTATTTGGCCCGTGGAGGCAAAGCATTCAAACGTTCCTTAAAAATATCAAAATACGTCATTCTGAATTATTTTTGGCATTCTCAATTAAAAAAGGATATTTGTGTACACCTGTATAACTCAACCAAATTTCTATTATTTAAGCTCCCGCAAAGTGGTTTAATACCATGGAAACATAGGGCATTTATATTTACAAACTGACGAATTACAAAACTAATTTTTATATTTTTGTAGCTAATTCACCCGAAGTGATATATGTACCATATTAAATTCAAAATTCGTGACATGTCATGTTCCTGTAATATTGCAAATTGCCTGACGTTCTCATGCAGTGAATCTTAAGAGCCAGTCCCATCAACGACATACATGTACCTCAGATGTATGACCTGTAGGAATCAGAAACACACAATTATCAGTGAATAAAATACTATATTGAAGCAGACACTTGATGTTGGTATTATTGAATAAACTACAGTGATTTAACAAATTGTTATAACTAATAGGTGGCACCACAGTACCCCACTCCAAGCGGAAGACTAAGGCAAACCCGAAGTGGGTGGAGAATCACAAAAAAACGCACGGGCAACCCCCATACTCGACCAGAACAAGTAACTTTAAAAGTTTGACCTGCAGCAACAGACGTTGATTGCACAGGTCGGTCGGACGAGTCAAGGGTAGCCGCCGGCGAGGGGAGCACTAATGGAGTAGAGGCATCGGGACGTGTGAAGGTGTCATCCGAGGTCTTGAACTGGGTTACATAAGCAGCTTTGAGACGATCAACAGAAACCTTCTGCTAGCGACCCTTAATGTCAAGAGTGTAGAACTTGTCATTTGTGTTGAGTATGCGGTACGGGCCATCGTATGGGCGCTGGAGCGGATGACGGTAAGCATCGCGGCGCACATACACATACCCTGTAGAAGCCAAGTTAGAGGGTATATAACTGGGGCGACCGCATGGTGTGATGTAGATGCTTTAAGAAAATGGAGTCCGGCTCCATCGCACGAGCTTCGAACGGTTTAAGAAACTCGCCTGGTAAGTGGAGAGGTGACCCATACACAAGCTCAGCGGGAGAACAGCCGGGATCGACTCGCCGGGACGAACATATCCCTAGCAAGACCAGTGGCAGTTCTGCTAACCAGTGCGGGCTGGTAATGCGCGCCTTGAGAGACGTCTTTAGGGAGCGGTGAAAATGTTCTATCATGCCATTCGCCTGTGGGTGGTATGCAGTTGTGGTGTGAGTTGTAACACCCAAGAGCTTGTTGCATTGGTCGTCGACAGCGTGGTAAAAAAGACCAATAATTGCCAAGTTTTCGTCGAAGGACAAACGCAAAGTGATGAGCAAAAAGAAGGAAATAACCAATGAATCAATTCACATCTCTGAAGATTTTTCGATGAAAGTAAGAAAAGTCCGAAAGGAGCTGTACACGTTTTCAAAAGAAAACAATATGGAGAATGCAACTATGCAATTCAACAAGCTCTATTGGCGTGGAAAACAGTTTATTTATGATGATGCAGAGAAAATGGTTAAAGAAATCAAGCATGATATCTACAGAAATGCCTAGCAGTTTGGCCATGGCCCAGAGCCTTCAAGGACAAGCGAAATACAACAGTCTGGAATGTACACGGATTAGGTAGCAAAACAGAGAAGAAAAGTATCGTTGATTATTTATGTTCTTTTGATTTAGTTGGAGTTGCGGAAACTTGGGCAACGAACGAAAATCAGTTTGATAACTTTTTGCCTGGGTATAAATGTTTCAGTAAAGTTAATTCAAAGAAAAAGAGGTTTGGTAGAAACTCCGGTGGGGTATGTGTGTTTGTAAAAAAATGTTTAGCTCGGTACATGTATGTAACTCGAGTGAAATGTAACTTCGATTTTGGTGTTTTTTCTATTAATTAATAAGAGTCTATTGTGTACTGAAAAGGATGTATTATTCTGTTGTGTTTATTTGCCATCTGAGGGTGTGACAGTGTATGAAAATCATATTGAAAAGAATGGTGTAGAAATCTTGAGAAGTGGTATTGAAGATGCCCTTTTGAATGCCCACGATGATGTATCTCTTTTGGTTGCTGGCGATCTTAATGCTAGAATTGGCATACTCTCCGATTATATTCAAGACGACTCAGCAGAATTTTTGCCTTCAGGTGAAAGGTACGACTCAGATGCCTTTAATTTTCCAAGGATTAGTAAAGATCATGTTATTAATTCATTTGGAAAATCACTTGACCTGTGAGAATGTGTTGCGAGTTAAATGTTCATGCATGTAACGGTAGATTTTCAGGTGATGAGGAAGGAGAGTTTACGTGTTTATCTAATACAGGGTGTAGTGTAGTTGATTATGTACTATTGTCCACTGAATTGTTTGATTTTGTATCAGATTTTAAAGTTGATTTATTGGATGTATCTGATCATCTTCCTCTTGTTTGTGTTTTTCACGGCTTCACTCAGTCACAGGATCACACTGTTCATAGCACAAATTATGTCGTCCGTGAATATGACAGAATTAGATGGAAGGCTGAAAGATGTAGTCAATTCATGTACAAGTTTGTCAGTGGGTTCCAAGTGTTCTCTAGTGATATAGCGAATCTTATTGAGAGCTGTCGGGTTGAAGACGCACTTCAGTTGTTAAATGAAATGCATAAATCAGCTGCCTGCGACATGATTGTACACTCCAATGCTGCGGTTAAATTTGTGAAAACCCAACCATGATGGTGGGATGAGGAGTTAGAGGTGCTGAAAAGAGAGAGAAATTGTGCTCTGTCTGGTTTCCGACACTATAGTAATCAGGTTAATTTTAATAAGTACAAAGAATTGCGACAAAAATTCAAAGTGACTTTTAAGTCAAAAGAAAAGTTATTTAAATATGGACTGAGGAAAAACTTAATTGAAAATGTTAACAATCCCAGAGCGTTTTGGCAGCTAGTAAAATCATGCTCTAGGAAAATGACGTCAGATACTTCTATTTCTGCTGATGAATGGTTTTGCCACTTTCACTCACTCTTAAACCAAGGAAATCCTGATAATGGACGTATGATTGGACAAATAGAAAGAAACTTGGCAAGTCATGATGTGTATTGTAATGACTGTATGGTAGATGACCCAAATCAATTGAATCATGGTTTTAGCGAAAGTGAGATTTTTGTCTTTCTTCGAGACCTACCGAACGGTAAGGCTTCCGGTGTTGACGGACTCGTTTATGAACTCTTTAAGTCCACCAAAGATTATATAACACCTCTTTTGACAATCATTTTTAATAATGCTCTACGATCAGGGGAATTTCCTCAGTCCTGGTGTGACGTTATAATATGTCCATTGCATAAGCAAGGGGACGTCAATGACGTAAATAATTATCGGGGTATTTCACTTCTACCTGTTCTCGGGAAAATTTTTACGAAACTCATAAACCCTCGTCTAACAAGTTGGGCCAACGATAATGACTTATTTAACGAAGCTCAGGCTGGTTTTAGAAAGGGGTATAGTAAAATAGACCAAATTTTTACCTTGCAATGAATTGTGTGGAGTGGAGTCGGGGCATCAGCGATGTGTGGAACAAAACGGTGATAGTAGTTCACCAATCCTAGAAACCGTTGCAGCACAGCACGATTGGTTGGGGGAGCACAGCTATCTTGAATAGAGGCCACGCGATCGGGGAGCGGAAGGATCCCACGGGATGTGACGTGGTGTCCAAGGAAAGCCAATTCGACAGCGCCAAGAATGCACTTGGGATTGTTGATGACGAGACCGTTGGAGGACAGCAGCATAAAGATCTGACGAAGATGTTCCAGATGTTCGGCATGCGAGCGACTGGCCACCAAGATGTCATCGAGGTAGACAAAAGCGAACGAAACGTCCTGAAAATGCCATCCATAACGCGTTGGGAAGTCTGGGCAGCATTCTTGAGGCCAAAGGTCATGCAAAGAAATTCCCACAATCCAAAAGGTGTGATTATTGCAGTTTTGGCCACAGATGATGGCGCAAGCGGAATCTGATGATAGACCCGAACCAGATCAATTTTGGAGAAAACTTGGCATCCGGTCAGGTGGTTGTTGAAATCATGGATATGCTGCGGTAACGGGTAGCGGTCATCCGTGGTAGAACCATTAAGTTGTCTGTAGTCACCACAAGGACGACATAGACCGCCGGGCTCGGCGACGACATGGAGCGGTGAAGACCACGGTGAATTGGATCGGTGAATCACAACCATCTTTTCCTTTCGCAGAAATTCGTCTTTCGCCGCCGTCAGTCGTTCAGGATTCAAACGTCGGGCACGTGCGTGGACAGGTGGTCCCTGGGTTATGATATGGTGTTCAACACCGTATTTATTCAACGTGGAATCAAAACACGGAGTAATGAGCTCTGAAAAGTGTGGTAACAAATGTGAGTAATCGAAATGGGCATGAAGAGAGAGACACGCAAGGGTCAGCGAAATCGTGTTATTTTGCAGAAAAACAGAAGGATTATCGATAGACAAAAGGCGCTTGCCCTTAAGATCAATTGTGGGCAATTAAAAAAATCAGCTCCCAGAATCGGGCGAGTAACATCGGCAAGATAAAATTCATGAGGGTACCGCTGCTTAGGCCTGAGCACCACCGAGAGGGTACGGGTGCCCCATGCGTTTATGAAATTTCCGTTAGCAGAGGAGAGAGGTGCGGCAGATGGATTGGTCTTGCGGTCTGTTGCAGAGGCATGATAAACAGGAACGTCGGCGCCGGTGTCAATTAAAAAGTATCTACTGTACCAGTGTGTTGGTCATTAATGGAGAACGTGTTGGAGGTGGAGACGCCGGCCGCTACCACGTTCAAGGGCCGGCTATGGCGTTTCCCCGGTTGTTTGTCTTGGGTATCAGTGACTCAAACTTACAGCCAGGCTGGCATCGACGAGCCTCGGAACCCAAACTCCACGTGGTAGAAGCTTACGGTGGAGGAACCCTAACGGTGGATGGCGTCACCGTGCTGGGGACGGGAACGGCGTCGGAAGCGCTTATCGGCAGAAACCACGTCCACCGAAGCGGACGTGGACTTGGCGGTGTCATCACCCGAAAAAGTTGTCTGACTGGTGGTAGGCATAGAGAATTATTGCACTCCGGCAGTACGTGCCTCCCACATACGGTCCGCGGTCGTAGCCAGGTCCTTTATGCTAGTAATGCTGTGGCCCGCCATGCAAGTGCGAACGTCAGCAGGCAGGTTCGTTAGGAACAAAGCACGTTTTAAAGTTTGGTGGACATCATTGAGAGCGCTGATACGTCTCAACAGAGCGGTGGGATGTTTGTCACCCAGGCCATTGAGGTTCAAGAGCTCAGAGTCCTTCTGCCCCTGGGACTTTCCAAAAGCGTTGATGAGCGCGGACTTCAATGCGTTATATTGGTTGTGAGCGGTGGGTGAAAGAGAATAACTTGAACTTCGTCGGCTGTGTTGACATCAAAGGCACCCACCACATAATCATATTTTGTCTGGTCTTGTACAATCCCTTTGGTTCCAAACTGAGCCTCGGCTTTGGCAAACCAAACTTCTGGCGATTTTGTCCAAAAGTCAAGCAGCCTGATGGATACCGCGTTTACCTGAGTTGTATGCCTCTACTGAACGATAGTTTAGGTAGTAGCTCGAATCACGTCACGATGTTGAAATATCAGAACGATTAAATGAATTGAATGTAACTGGTGACCCCTCAGCACAGCTACATGTAATGTTCACTTGTGGCAGACAATTGATCAGCTCCTAGGTATATGTCTTCACTGGCCCGTACACAGGATGACCACAGGATGGTCTTTTTACACTTCAACACTGCTACAGGGACGATTTTGTAATATCGTACCCAGTCTCGCTTTGAAGATGATCATAATTCAAAGTCGCCATCTCGGTTACACTGGTTACTACTCTGATTCCCTAAGCCCCAGACAAATTTTTACGATGGGTAATCAGCACGCCCTTTGTATTGATGAAGATCTGAGCTAATGAAGTGAAAGATAAAATCAAGCACTACTTTCTTAACAATGATGGTGGCTATTACACCCAAATAGGTTTTCTCTGGCATTTGCACAGAGTTAAAGCCTGTAATGTGGCGAGTAGTTTTAACTTGGTAAATTTGAATATTACAAAAGTTTGCGTTGATCTTGACAAACGACCACTTCCCAACGGAACGTTGGTTTTAACGATGTTTCACACCTGTTTTCATTAATATATATTCAAATCTCCTGTCTACTTTTTTACCGGTTAGGGTTGCTATCTTTTTATTTTGTTTTTAAACGAAATATCAAAACAATTTAGAAGTCAGCTAATTGTAAACCCATCCCTGACTTTTCCAGATTATAGCTCCACCAAACATGTGTCAGCAAACAAAATTACACCTTTCTTTACTTCAAGTTCAATATTTATTAGAATTCAAATCATAAAATATAAACAAAAATGCAAATATGGTGGCAGCCAAACTGAAGATTTGGAACCTCTGAACAATTTTGGTTGTAGTAACTAAATAACTATTTTAGCTTTTCCTCAGTCATAAAACATGGAGTCACAGCTCTTGCCCACCGACCAACCTCATCCACAGCTTGCACTCTCTGGTTGACTACAAAGCTAGCCAACTTAGTTGTCTTCACAGGTGTTCTATAACAACTACAACCTAACTATCAAAATTGGAGCATTTCCGCGAATATCATTGATCCGGTTAGTGCACTACTCCTCGAGTAAAGTAGTTCGGCCTGCCCTGGAGCATAAGCGATGCTTTAAATTATTGACATATATATTAATCACTGTGTGTTGTTTATACACATGTAGATGTTTCAATGTAACTTAGTTGTACATGTATACTAAAAGAAAAATCCACATGATATTGTTAACTCTGATCACTGTTTGTAAGTCCATCGAGTTTATCAACACACACAGTAGTTTATCCTCAATCGTACCCTATGTTCGTAGTTATTGGCTTACTATTTCATCGATTTTTAAAAAATAGAAAACCAAACGTGGTTGTTTTTTCCATATGATTACCGCTGTGGTATTTCTTTTTTAACGAAAACTTTTGGTTAATGCATTTTGAAAATTCGGAAGTACATGTATGTACAGGCAGAGACGTTTGCTACAGTTTATGACCGGGTAATTACACGTAACTGGGTCTTGCTCGCACCGGAAAATGCGGTCGTTGCAACCGAGTCCGCGTATGGCTCCGCGCTCTCTTTGATCCTGGTAAAAGCCGCTGAGAAAGACGAGCGGTGGAAACTCACGCATACACTGTATCTTTAGAAAAGCGTGACTTTCGTTTAGGCGCATTATTCACACCATCGACATCCATGGGAGCGAGAAATGCAGCAATAACGAGACATATGAGAGTGGGTTTCACATATCTTTATTTTGCCTTCAATTGGTCGTCAGTACATTCATTTAACTGTTAATTTCAAATGTCGTCCATTCCGCTGACCAACCAATTCCCTGAAAATCAAATCTGAAAAGCTAATTGTGTAATTACAGTTGTCATATAGTTTAGCATAAAGTGGAAGACAGTGGTACATGTACACGTAACGCTAAATCGTCGTGGGAGACGGTCTGGAGTTGGTATATGGTGCAACTCCGGACGGTCTGGGGTCAACAGAAAACCACAGTTCAACTGTGATTCTACACCAATGTGATAAACGAGAGTAGTTCTACTTGCTGCGTCAGCTGCAGGTATGCTTATTTGTTTTATGACACCTGGGCAAAGCGTTTTCAAAATAATGTGGATAAATCAGTGGAGTGTGAGACCCCTGAGGTCCCTGTCAAGTCCTTACGACAATTCTACGTCATAGTGTACATGTAGTTGTAATATGGGATATACTGTACATGTAGATTACCGGAAACTCTGTGGATATGTTCCAATGTGTAAACATCATAAATAACAACATTTGGAACTCAATGCAAAATATATTTCCCGTCCTTACGGAGTCGACTAGTTCCTTCTATTGGGTATTGATGACTGACTGGTTCACGCACGAAGTCCGTCGTCCTCTGGAGATTTCCACAGACAAAAACGGCAAGAACGCCCTCTATGAATGAAAAGGAGAGGCTAGATTTGAGTTATCTGACTCGGGACCCAGAGACTTGATCTGTAGTCTATGAACACCGGTAGCGAGCGACGAAATCTTCGCGCAAACCAGCTAGTCATCAATGCCAAGCAATGCGGCTCTACCACGTCGGGATAATGATATCCTAGAAAGTTCCAGAAGATTTATTGTTGTTAAATCTAGTACTTTAACTGGATATGTTCACGGTAACCTCTGCGGTCTGAACTGTCTTCATCATTGTGATAATGGTAATGTTTGAAATGGTGAACAAATATTTCTTAGTGAAATATTAACAACTGCTTAAGTTAACTTATTCTCAATTCCTGGACACAGGGGACCTAATATCCAAATTTGGACTGTGAACATACCTAATCAACTAAGATCCCTAAATCAATTGCGTGCCTGTGACGTTCAAAACTCAAGCATGTGTGACTTCACCCCATCATCTTATTGCTAATATGAAGTAATTTACAATTTGCCAAACTCTAGTAATACATGTATAAATAAAAACTGAGTGAGCCTTTCGTTCATTAAACACTTACATGTACATAAAGGCCTACATGTATATGTGTAGTTGTAGTCTCAAACAATAGGGTGCAGCCTCAACAGTGCATACTCTACATGTACATGTATGTTCCATAATATAGAGAATTTAACGTAGACTTCACCATCATTCTGCAGTCGCAGTGGCCTTGCTGTTAAAAAAGCTGCCCCCAGATTCTGTACCACACGATGCGAGGTATAATACTAGGATATACACTGTATCAGTAGCTGTGTCACTGCTAGAAACATGTAGCCAAAACCACGTGTTTTTATTTAAAAGAGACTGCAATATCTCGCGTAATCAAGCGAAGTCGGGGTTTTCCAACGAGGTCCTAGAGTTATTGAACTCCACCCAGTATTGGAAAAGTAGAAATTAAACCCGTCAATCTCATGTCCAAGATCCGGACAGATCTTGGTTAGACTATCTGGCTCTTGTCTTGGAGAACTGATGCGTGATGCGGTATGCATGTAGTTATACAATTTTCAAAAGTCACACAATATGCGCTTAAGTGGTGTGCTATTTTATCCAGCCCAAACTCTCCAATGACGCGGTACTACCGCTCGGAATGACCGGGTTGATTGTAATCATGTGGTAAGCAGAGTTGTCCGCAACATTTGTAGCTAAGAAAGTGGTGAGTCTTGCTAAGTTACCATACGATGTTGTTGCTTACGTTTGTGAAGCTTTTGGAACAAAAATTGTTGGGGTGTTGGCGCTGTTTTTTTAACATTGAGGTGCATTTTTCACAAACGTTTTGTCGCAGATCAGAACCAATTGTACTATTTTCCTTGATTCTCCATAGTTTGATACCTACCTATTTAGATCTATTACACACACATCTTGACCCTTTGCATTCGCCTCCACCTTTGGTCAGGCAAGTTATACCGCAACTTATACCAGAGCATCGGCGGGATCTTTGCTGTCCAGCTGAAATAGAGGACACTATTCATTTGTAAAATACTGTCGTACGTTATTTCAGAATTCTAACGGTAGAAGCGTGCGGCTTCAGCTCTTGACCTGTGTTTGGAGGTAAGGGCGTCGACGTTCGAAAGGCTCTGGCACAATGTAGAAAGTGACGAAAATCATAACACCTGCTGTTGTATAATGAGTGTTGGAGAGGGAGCGTCCTCTCGGGTGGGGGGGGGGGGGTTCGGGGAAGAAAGACTAAGTGACGTGGAGTTGAACGGAGTTGTATCAAAACAACAGCTTATTACCAATGAGAGCATCCTTTCCAGTTCGTGAAGCATACAAGTTAGCTACCACAGTTTTTTAGGTTTTTTACGGATAACATCCAAAACTGCCTCTGTTGCAGTTAACATAAGGCATATAAATAAACACAACTGTTGAAAAAATCCATGGACGACTAGTTCATTAATGTTGAATAATGTAGAACGTTTTTTATCCCATACGCGTTGAACCTGTCCAGGGAAATACGGCCATGTACTAATGTTTTTCGTATTCACCTTCCGCACTACTTCAATAGTGACCTCTGACATGGTAAGTTCAAAAGTTAGGGCATTGTTAGCGCAATCGACATTATTCCTTCAGTCTCGGTCGATACGCGTAATAATGTCTCGTGGGATATTACTTCATGTACGCCACTCTAGGTACGTTTGATGTACGTATTCTTAAATACGTTTTAAAACTTAATATTTTTTTCCAATTCTTCGTATTCGAGCTTAGGCAAGGCAGCAGTTCCCAGTGCAAAATGGTTAGTTGTGGTCGCTCAACAAGTCGAAGTTTTGGCGGGATATGTTATACATGTAAGTACTCTCCAGTATAGCAATTTGGCTACCGCTGACTGGTCCCGTCATGCTTTGCTTTGGCATAGCCTGACAACACAGGCAGTAAAAGTCCCGATTAAAAGTGTCTGTTACCAGGGAAGATAAATGAATTGGAGATAAAACATTTCCTACCTGTTTGCGTATTTGATTCGTGGTGTGCGTGCATTGAACCGATGTATGGTGGGGTTGAACGCTTAGATTGTCAGACCATGAAAATTAACATTGTAAACTTTGTGGCACGTGCAATACGGATATCCGTTACGATTTTGTTTTTTAAGCATCTCGTGCCAGTTTTAAATTTTGACCTTAAAAACATTTGGTCAGCTGGTTTAATCAAATTGCAAGCGGATTGAGTTAATTTTTGTTAATCCTCAGATGAATCGAGTGATGTAATTTCACCAGTCGACCACAGGTATTATTTTTGGCTTAGATAATCATTAGTTTACTATTATTTGAAGATGGCTTTAAAGCTGGCCATTTTTGACCAGGTGAAGTAGCAGCCAATACAGACTATCACGGATAACTGGCCAGTTAACCATAAAATTGTAAAATTCATGAGAATAAACTTACCTTATACTAACTTATTTTTGGTTCCTTCTTAAACCCCCAGTCCTTTCAGTCACCGAAAAGGGTGACTTCGAACTGCTTTATCACCAATCTAACCAATAGGAACTCACTTCTGCTCGGACGGCATGAGTTGATTGATTCCCCAACTTGAACACTGGCAGCCGATTTCATAAAGGTGGTTTAACAAAACCAGGTTTAAGACTTAAACCTGGTCTTCCTAAACCTGGTCTAATATTAGACCTAACTTGCATTTCACCATCATGGTTTAACAATCTGAAAGCCTGGTTTTGCTAGACCAGTTAGCCGGTTCAGTAAAACCAGGCTTAAAGTATCAAAGGCAACCCACTGTGTAGAGCCCGGTAAACCCAACAAAGAAGCTATTGAAGTGCTTCAATGGAATTGTGATCACGTGGGTTTCAATGACAGCTAGCACACACTGGTACATGTAGGTAAATCAGTGCAGAAGTATTTTCGTGGTGGCTCTGTCATCAATAAAATGGGTAGAAAAAGGTTGGAAAACTTTTCTTCTGAGGAAAAAGGTTTCCTCACAGAACTCATTGCAGAAAAAATTGATGTAATAGAGAACAAGAAAAGTGACGCCAAAACAAGTCAACGGAAGCAACAGGCTTGGAGGGACATTGGGTACAGACTGGCTGCACAGTTCCCGCAATCAGAAAAACGCAACGATAAACAGATAAAGGTCTTTTGGAAACGCTCAAAAATGAAGGCCAAAAAGGAATTTTCATCACTAAAAAAGCTGCAAAGGAAACCGGCGGAGGACCAAAGGAGGTGGAACTCAGTCATGAAAATCAGGTGGTGTTAGACTTGATCCTAGATGATGACGTCGTCAGTCCTGCCCGAAATGCTTACGACGATGACGCCCTGCATAACCAGTCAGACTGTATGGAGTCTGAGGGACACACTGCAACAGGTACGGGTCAACATTTGAATGTGCTGTCTTCTTGTCAGCCACGGTAGATGCAGTCCACAAAAACTCAGATGCTACAGGGAGAGCAAATCCCAATGTGCTCAAGGAGCCTATGTACCCGGGACGAGCCGCGAACTGAGTAGACAGCAGACTCCCCTTTCGAGTCCCGCACGTGGTTCCAGTACACTGAGTACACCGCGTGGCAACCAAGAACAAGTCTACTGTACCCCCTACTCAGAGATAAGTAGACAAGGTACGCCACAAAGCTACCAAGTTCCATTTCGCCTGAGAAGCCCTGTTGGTGCTAGAAAAGCAATGGAGTCAGAAAAGCCGTCAAATTCCCGAGGTACAATTGTAGGCATGCAGTCTTTTCCGTGTATGAACCTACATGTAAGTCCCGTTCATGGAAGGCGTTTTTGCGGAAATACTTGCGGAAATATTTTCCGTATCATGGGAAATTTTGTGCATTAGAACAAAAATTGCGGAACCATTGCAGTTATTCAGACGCCTCAATATTTAACGCCATTTTCCTTGACAAAGTTGCATGAACGGGACTTGCATGTTTCGTAATTATTAAAATAAACGATTAAAAACAAAGTTATCTTAATTAACGTTTAATATGGGTGTGGTTGTTTTGCATGGCGGCATGAATGATGTATATGACAAATGATATTTCATTGGCCCTTTGTTTGAGAAAGTTATAGATTTACGTTGAATACTTATAAACCAATCATCGAGGGGAATTAACCATTAATGTTGGAGCCAAGAATTCATAATTAAATTTTTGACTTTTCGTGATTTAAAATGTCCGATTAACGAAGACTCGTTGTACTGTATCAATTTTCCTCACATGTATATAGATACATGAAACATTTACAACCAAAAAAACCACTGTCAGTGACTCTATTTGGCTTTCAATCCAATTGATATATTTTGTTTCAGCTTCTACGCGTGCCAATTATAACAACGAAATTGTACCTGTCGAAATTCTTACAATGAGACGCAAAGAGCATCACAGGAGGATGGAAGTTATGGACCTCAAGGAAAGAGTTCTTCTTTTGAAAGAAAAGAAACTACAGAAAGAAATAAGTACATTAATGTAAGAAAGAACACTGGTTATTACCGTGTAATCAGATTTTGTTAAATTTTGACAAGTGTATCAAACATATATTCGTTGTTTTCAGTTTGTGAGAACAAAATAGATGAATATAAGTATTTATATACACGATATAGGAGTTTATGACTTGTTTACAATTCACACACTTCTTTGTTATCACGCGAAATGGTGTTGAATCAGCAAACGTCTAAACACTAGTCCTCTTTGCCCGTCATGTGTAACAACATTGATGTTGACGTCCTCATCATCACCATCATCTTCTTGGGGAATGAAATCTTCGTCCCCGTTCAATCTTGACATGTTGTGCAATACACACAGCGATACAACGATTGCCTGGGCAGTGTGTGTTCGGCACCTAAGTCGAGAATCTATGCTGATGCAAGGAAAACGTCTCTTAAGTGTCCCAAAAACCCTTTCTATGATATTTCGAGTACGTTTGTGGGCAGCATTATAACGCAACTCTGCATCTGTGGTGGTCGTAGTACAGGGGTTAGTAGATATCTTTCACAGGCATATCCATTGTCGCCAAGAAGTGAACCCCTGATCCTTCCATTTTGAAGCTTTTCTGCCAGTGTGCTGTTGCGAAGTATTGTGCTGTCGTGGGTTGATCCAGGCCAGCGATTTACTACATTGCGAATCATCATTGATGCATCGCATACTGCCTGCACATTCAACGAGTAAAACCCCTTCCGATTGACGTACGCGGCAGGATTCCCGATTCCTCGTGGGCAAGCAATTCTGATGTGTGTACCGTCAATACAACCGACAACTCCAGGGAAATGTGCAACGTGGAAAAAATGCTGTTTGATTCTGTTGGCTTCTCTCGGATCGGGCATATTGATGTATTGTGGTTTCAGTGATGCGATCGCCTCGCTTACCCTCCGCACAATCCTGCAGACAGATGCCACACTAATGCCGCTCAGGTCGCCCGCCACGCATTGATAGCTGCCGGTTGCATAGAATCGCAAACAGGTTGTCTGTTTTGTCATTCGGAACCGCTTTTTGAAATCTGTCTCGTCGTAAAATTCAAAATAGTTTACTCTCGCTCTAAAATTGCGTCGGCGACGCACGCGCGACGTATTTAACCTGCTCGATAGAGCACATGTATATCTCGCAAGTCCGAGTCAGCCATATTTAAAAGTGTTGAACCTGGGTATGACCAAGTCTAAAGTTAATCCTGGTTTATGATCTTAATACAGGTCTAAGTAATATATACCTCGTTGGTGAAATGAAAACTGACTTTGACCAGGTCTAAACTGGAGTTAAACCAGGTTTTACAAGACCTCTGGTCTAAAAGTTAAACCACCTTTATGAAATGCAGATTATCTTTAAACCTGGTCTAAGCCCAGTTTCAACCAGGATTAACTTTAGACCACCTTTATGAAAGCGACTGTGGAAGTTCAAGGGCAGGTATGGAGAGAAGTGGCCACTATATGGTACGTATATTCTCATAAAATACAATTTGAAAAAAATTGTCAATTTTATTTGCCATATGCATGTACAAGAATTACCTTATAGTTACCTATGAAGAAAATTGATGAACATGCTTTGGATAAACTGTGTGTACGGTTCAGAAAATACACGCAAACCAAAAATAAGTCAATATTCGGACTGTATTCATTTGTTAAAAACACCACTCGGGATGAATACCCGAGTAAACAAACAAATAAGCAATTGTAAAAAATCAACGTGAGATCAAACCCCGAGCTCAAAAGCGAATAATACTACATATAAATGAAAAACACTTTTCTCCCGAACAGAAACCCGCAAAATAAGGCGTATCATAGCATTCATAATAGGAAAAATACACAAAGTAAATAACAAAAAACCATAGTAGCTGCTTACAAATAGTGTTAAATAAACATTAACTCTGAATACCAGTCACCCGAAGACAAAATGGTCAACACAGACACACCCTTGAAGAAAACACTAGAACGACTTGTACTACGAGTAAAGCGTTTTCTGGTATGATTTGGAGCATTTTAGTGCAAGATTGAAGTCTTACATATAAGCCAGTTGAACGGTTGTGACTACCCATTTCGTTGTTACATGTACATGTAGATGGGGAGAATAAAAAGGATGGTACTCTGATCTCTGGAGATATACAGGAATCGACAGACAACGCTTAGGGTCCAAGTATTTGTTCTTAGAATTTCCTAGACAAAAAAACTAGATAAGGTTTATGAATGACTCTACTCTGCTTGGAAAATCTGTCTCAGATATGGCAGACATTGTTTTTGGACAAAAACAAAAACTGAGATTTAACCTAAAAGGAAACCACCGCAGCTCCAAAAAGACATAGTGACAATAATAAAACAAGTTTCTTAGTGAGATGTTTTAATTTTGATTTCCTAAGAGGGTTGCAAGGAGTCTTAACAACCTGAAAAATATCTTAATCAGGAATTGTTTCTCAGAAGGTCACCTATCTTAGGTGCCACTTAACAGCCTAATGACGTGAGGATGCTGCCCTACAGGTAAAAGTTTCTAAGTCCTGAAAGCAGGTCCTTGATCAAACTTTTAAGCTAGAAAATCCAGGCAACCACTCAACATAACAGTAAAGGGATCAATTTGTTGTTTGACCCATCAGTTACATAATAACCTATATTTTGATCTGAAGCCGTTTTGAGTACTTGGTTGACGCTAGTCGCGATCTTCCCTAACAGGTCTAGAAAGTGTCGAGTCGTATGGTGAAGGTTCAATAAGCGCAATGCTGAAAGATTGAGACTCGCCACTCCGTCTGCAGAAGGATAACCACCAATATAAGACACAGTCTGTGAGGGAGCAAAACAGACTTCTCTACATTTACTTTGATGCCTAGATCGAACAAGAGGTCCACAGCAAAACATTTGTCAGCCTGGAAGTTGGTTAAGGAGCCTCTAATCACAGACTAGTCGCTGAGCTTCGTCATAAGGCGAACCGTGTGACAACGCAGATTGGCTGTTACTATACTAATTACTTTGCAAAATGCAAAAAAATCATAGGACCAAAACTCATTGTATGAAGCAGAGGAACGCTACGCTATACATCTGATAACACCTTCCCCTGCGATTTGGCTATGGCAAAAGCTTTGGGAGTAGTGCTCGCTTTCATATTAAACACATATACTGGAAAACAACCAGCGTGAACTTGAGCCACGGCCGACTCATCACCAACACAGGCAACATCCAAGTAGTAATCTATTCTGTTTTCTCCCAAGAACGAAAGCACGTCCTGGTTCTGTTAAGGCTTCCACTTCCGAACTGACGTGGCAAACAATTACAGGAACGAGTCAGACAAGTAATCTTATACGCTGTTAAACTGAAGACCTGTTAAGCACGTCGAACGCTTCATCTTCCCAAGGCCGGCTCATCACAGGAATTGTCACAACCCCCGTGAGTGGTGCCTGGGTAATTGTGTATCCGTCATACATACCGATAAGCCCAAACAGTAAAAATATACGTTCCGGGCGTTGCGCCAAAGTCGCAACAATGAGCTCATGCCTTACTACCGTAAGTAGGCTCTTATCGTCCGATTAGTCATCATGCAGTTTTGTCGCGCCACCTCTCGGTGGCTGAGGGATCTGCAGAAAGTTACACGGGTATCTATAAAGTAATATATAGTAAATAAAAACTACCTTGCTTGAGATCTTTACTTAGTGTCCAAAAATTTGGTCAAATAGTGTGTACATCCACCTACTACTATATGCAAAGAAACACTGATGAACTTCATTTCATTGTTGCTCAGCTTTCAACTTCGACTTCTTAACCAAAGCTTTTCTGAGTTTCGAAACATGATCACGCTCGTCAGTTCTTGACTTGTTAAATCAAGTCAGAGACAAGGCATACGTGCATCGTTTTTAATCTTTATTTTTAAGGTTGCCAAACCCAAATACATGTAGACTCTGAAACGTTTTTGAGTAGTTGATGGTTTTGATATTTTAGTTGGAAACGGGAATGGGATTGCATAGCGGTAAGAATTATCACGAAACTGATTTTGTTAAAGTAAAAGTCCTAATTTCCTTTTCTTTTAGTCAGCTCAACAAAGGAGGAAATGCACCATTAAGTGTGAGGTGCTAGTGTAGTGTAATAAGGTTTTTAATCCACGTCCCATGATTTAGCAGCTATAAAAACCTCGCGAAAATACAATAATTCGCGAGACATCGCCAGGTATTCCAAGCACTGCCCGTGATCACTTCGGCTTTACTTGCAAAATTCGTGCCAACAAAAAGTCCAGGGCATTGACAGTTATTGTTCTCACCGTCGTCTTCGCCATCTTCCGGCAGCCCCTGGAGGTAGCCCACAGCCAGCATCAATACAAGGAATACTGCAACGTACTTCATGACTTCAATGTTTTCTGTAATTCAATGTCAGATCAAGTTACGGACGAACACATTCATGAAAGGGAAATCGAGTATATGTGATATTAATTTCAACCAAATTGTGAAAAATCGTATGCAAACTTTTTTCCTCGATAGAACAATTACCCTTTAGTATCATCAAGCACAACTTGAAACAAATGTGGATATGGAGATTTCTGTAACCCTGTGACCCTTAGATC
This sequence comes from Phoronis australis, assembly GCA_002633005.1. NCBI lineage: Eukaryota > Metazoa > Phoronida > Phoronidae > Phoronis > Phoronis australis. The sequence continues at coordinate 125,714 of NMRA01000735.1, read as the reverse complement.
GCCTGTGCAATACGAATTCTGCAGCGCAATCATTTCTACATGTAGGTACATTTAAAGGGTCAAGTATCTGAACGCGTCGCTTTGAAAACTTCTTAAATCTATCTTGTGAATTATAGATTTGAAAAAAAGTCTTATTACTTAACAAACGGCAGTTAGCCTGAGAAAGTTCGTACCTTTTGTACTTTCAGTTTTTATATGGAGTTGCCATGTGACGGCAAACATAGTCAAAGAATTTTTTGTCCTCACATGCAAGATAGGACTTAGTTTTTTCACATAAGATAGTCGTTTGCTTTGTAAAATTTGGACTACATATAAGCGAATTTATTTAAAGCTGGTGATGCATATCAAAAAATATTTTACGTGACTTATGCCAGTCTAGAAAAAACTTTTCAGAAGTTGGTATTCCGATGCATTTTGAAACATGTTGAAGAAATTTGGTTAGTTTTATATCAATTTGCCCCTATTGATGGCAGAAAATGAGACATCGGGATTCCATGATTGAATATTGGATTCCTAATAGCAGCGGTTGACATGGGATCCGGGTTTATGCGCATTTTTCAGTAGGAAACTATAGAAAATGTCTGACTGCGCTGTTGTTATCTTGTGTTCTTCTGTAAGGAAAATGACACTCAGTGCATCGGATGTAAAACGATGCAGTCTTCAGATCGTCACTTCTGCATTACATCAACTGAATAACGGGCAACCAAGACACTAAAATGTATATTTCCGCTATTACAACCATAACTAAATAATGGATACACACTTTCCCAGAGTTTAACACAATGCGACGAGACACGTTCTTAACCCGTATCGTTCTAAGGGATTACGAAGTTTCTCACATTTCCTGGTTAACTACCACGAGAACGTAATTGTTTTGATATTACACGGAAGGAACACAAAGTAGTGTAAAGTAGAAATCCATACGCCTTACATTTTACCGTCTGCAATACACTAAAGCAACTAAACGAGCGCCAAAAAGCAATGCCGGGATTCCAAGAAGGTGACAAGGTTATGTTTGACAAATCGGGTGTCGCAACTGTACGTATTCCTGTAAGCAAGGAGTTGCAAACAACTTTTTAACGAACCCATCTTCGGCAGAGAATTCCTTATCCAAGTTCATTCAAACGAACCGCAACTCAAGAAACGCTGTGGGACTGTCTATGTGTGCTGCCTCAAGGTCAATTCAGTGCTCCCGCAAGGAAAAGCCTTGGTCAAGTTATTTATCAACATTTTTTAAGTTTATTAATACAACTACAAAGACTATTTATTAGATACCAACATGACTATTTGCTAGGAAATCTGAATGGTGGCTTTAACAACTCTTTTGCCTCTCGCAACGAACTCAAGCAGCAAGTTAGCATGGGCTGGCATAATAAACAGCCAACAGCACTTGAAGATCATCACTGATGTGGGGAGAAAGTGGGTTGCCAAAGTCACTGGTATAGAAGGTGAAGTTCATGATCTAACAGCATGCTCGTTGAACTCAATTTGGCATCACAAATACATAAGTTTGACACATAACCTTTGCTGTGCATTTTAGTAACTGAATGTTCCTAGTTGACTTAATAGTCAACATGAAAAAACGCTGTGTGATGTTTTATATTACAACCCAACAAAAAGTGAAGCTGTTGTGGAGCATGCTACTCAACAGCCTACGCAGCCATGGCTTGGACTTTCCCACAAATTTAGGCTGGATTTTTGACGTGGATTATTGTATCAATCAGACCACTCAAACAGCACAATTCTCTCACTTATGACCACAACATATGGAATTTTTAAGCTCATTTTGTTAATTCACAAAACATGGCTACCCATTCAAAAAGCATGGCTCCTGGTGTTGCATCCAGCTTTGTTACCTTTAAACACTCCTCACACACTCTTCCCTGTGTCATGCACATGATTCCTAGTCACGTGAGTTTTTGAACTGATTATTGGTTGCAAAAGCTGTGTTTGAATTGAATGAACAGGGATCAGCTTACAGTTAGGTGTGTGAGTGGTGTTTACGAGTGTTTGACAATTGTTGTTCTGGTAGCCTACCAATGGACTAGATAAAATATAATATCTTATTGAGTTTTACATTTGCAGGTGTAAAAATGCAGGCAGGTAGTACCCAAACAGCAAGAGAGTCATACAGCACAATGGGGTGGGCTCTTAAGTCAGCATAAAGGTCTGAAATAATGACTGAAAGCGTAAAGATGTTTTTGACTAATGCGTTCAACTAAGGCATGGAAACTGGTCAACAAGCGATCCAGTGAGGTGTTCTCAACAAACGAGAACTGAAGGACACAATCATAGAACAGCTGTTTGAATTTCTTGAGCAGTATCCATGTAGATCGTAATCATCAGTGTTATTGTATTCTTGTTGTGCACCTTATGGTGTGTCGATTGCTAAGAAGTAATGTTACTAGTTATTTTGATTCCATGATATTTTCTGTGAATTTTTTTTTCTCACGCCAAGAGTGTTTCTTTAACTGTCATTTCGGGGTTATTTGTATGCATTAATATACAGTACAAGCCAAACGTATCCTGACAAAATGACCCGGAATTCCTTGCCATTACAGCTAGAGCAAAAGTAGAATTCGTGGTCAAAGTGGTCTTCCTTTGTGACTGAAAATGAAGGGAAACAGGAAAGTTAGTATGGTGGCTAAGACATTCTGTAATTAGCTGTGTTAATAGCTATTACCAGTCATTTTTGCATTAACAGGACTAGCCATCAAATGGGGCAAAGATTTATATTGTCTGATTACAATTGCCTTGTTCTGTATGACTGTTTACAAGCATGCGTGTGTAGACCCATTATGTCTTTTTGTCTGGCATCTGCTGCTTCATCTCCAAATCCTTAGTGAATGTGAAATTTTACAAATGAGATGACACAAGACAGTTTTGGGATGTATTTGACTACCACTGGGCCCCTATTGGCAACTTTACTTCTTCACGTTAGTCTCTTTATCTAGCAGGTTCCTTGACTGATTTTCATCAAATTTCGCAAATAAGTTTCAGTTATGGAGACAGCCACATTTTCCTACTTCCTGGCGTACATATGTAATATGTACAGAAATGTTGCCATTGAGATGAGCACGACTGAAACTGATTGTTGACTAGGCGATCTTCTATGGTGCCCTTTAATGGCAGTGCTGTAGGCGTAAAATTAAAGGTAAGTAGGGGCCCAAAGCCCACCGTATCACGTTGAGCACTGAACGTACATGTAACGTATGGTGCGTAGGCACTACGTTCAAATGCCAAAAGGTGTTTGGTTGCTCCTACCTGTGCCTACGCTCCACTACAACACTGCTCAATGGCAGTTTAGGTTTTCTTTATGTATGCCCCTATATCTACCAATTTTCTTGATGTATTTTCGGCTGGAATAAAATATTCTGTGCCACTAAAGAATATTATTTCTGGCAGCAGCCTCTCTGTCTTTGAAATTGCTTGGAGGATAGTTCTGAAATTTTGCTCATGTGTTCCTATTGAGATGATCACGACTGACAGGTTTTCTGATGGGTGCAATCACCGAGACGTCCGGAGTGGCAATTTGTTTGTTTATCTGCACAGCAATATTTAGAAAGTTGTGTTGATGAATCTGGGTGCAATATTATGTATGTTTTACGTTATTTAGGAGAGTATGATCGGCATAAATTTTAGGACATCTGAGTGCTGCGGTGTCCTCTAGCGTTTCTGTATCAACCAAGTATTTTGATGTATGGAATTTGGCAAACATGTGACAGCGATTGTCTTGTTTCAGATGAATATAATGTATGCTGCACCACTTAGAGGTTTTTTATTTTATATATTACACATTATCAACATCCCTGGAAGCATACTGCCAGAGATGCAATCTTCGGCACTTTCCGTTTTTCCTGTTTTTGTATGATACAGACAAAAACTGCATTGTGATGTAGGCTAATAGTATGATTTCATTTGAACTTCTTTTGATCAAAGATTTCGATATCCAAAACTTAACGCTCACAACCAACTTTAACACCCACACTTGTATAATACACATATGCACTATTATCAACTTACAGGTGGGAAACTAAAGTGTCCTTTCCATAGCTCAATGTCAACCATGACCAAAGGCTGCGTTGTATAAATTGCCTGGGTAATAAATACTGCACTGATGTGTTTTTCTATGTGTTGCAAGTCAGAGTTTACTTGAGTAATAGATAATAAAACACTTAAGTTCCCATATACCTTAAGTAAAATAATTTGACATTTTCGTAGTCTGCCTGTATTTCAAATTCATGGCACCACTGCAATTGCACTTTTGAAATTCTGGATCTGCTAGTGGTTTACATCTGATGCCCAGATTAACCAATAACAATGCTAGCCCTATGTAGTATTTTTGTGTACATCTCGAAATCATAATGTGTTAGGGATGTTCTATAATCACAGTTGGAATCTTCTGGTCTACATGTACAGTATTCTGATCAGAACCTGCAATGCTTCGTCGAATCTACGTTGCAATCGTCATCACTAAAATGGAAGTCCCGGTGATAATTATAAATACAACTGGCTGAAACGTTGCTTCAAGGACTGTTGAGTGGATGTTGGCGAAAACACTCCTACAGAAATAGCAATAGCCAATATACGTTTTCCGTGCATTGAATAGTTAGCCAAAAATGTAGGATTTCTCAAAGTTATACGCTTGGGCGCGCCCTAAAATATTGACTGCACTGCGTAATGAGTACAACTTGTCAACAGATGGTAAACCGGTGCGCCATCTGATGAGCAGCAGAAAAATTACTACCCGGAAATTTTCACCCTTAGAGAATCAGTGCTCCCCGTGGGTCTTCGCTACTTAAAAGGTATGGTTAGCAATAACTGCATGTGTTCAATCAAGTATGATTTTTGGCTTGTCTCGTATTAATATACGTTCCTACTTTTTCGGAAACCCTTAACGTTACTAGACGTCAAGCAGACATTACAGGACCGACCGTTTTGAGGCCGTAGGTTCAGCTTTAATTGTGAAGTTCTGAGCACTAGCCGTGAGAATTTTAATGTAATTCCGATTTTGAGCTTTGAAAAATCATAACGATCTTGTTGATATCGTTTTTGTTAGTCATAAATGTTTAGAATTTTGCTCGTTTGTTAATGGGAGTGTGACAGTAATGGCGAACAAGTCGACCGACATCAGCGAAGTGGGTGGTTTCAATCAAAGCATGCAGGACACACAGGTCGCTGTCCACAAATGTTTTAATAGATGTGCACTCTAAAAAGGCTCAGCTTTCACATGTAGTGTGTTACATTTCTGAGTGTTTTTGCGCGGTAAAAGAAATGACGATCGAATAAAGGGCATTTCCACCAGTTACACAGCTTGACTCAGGTGGGTTGAATAGGTAACAAATATACACTGTAGATAATTTGCGAATACGTTTCAACTATGAGTTTTACATTTTCATGTAGACAGAAGTTGTGTTTATTCAGTATGCCATTCTTAGTTTTTGTTAATTTATCGTTGTTGCACAGTTATGCAACAAAAATGCTCAAATTTGATGGTTTCCGAAGCTACAAAATAGTAAAAAATTTCGAGGGGCAGTTTTCTGTGAAGAAGTTAGGTACTTTAAAATAAAAGTATTTAAGGTGTTGACCGTTCCACCTAAGAGTAAAAATAAGGTATACTTCAAACAATCCGTGACATGTCATGTTCTCGCATCTGCCTGACTTTCTCATGCAGTGACTCTTAAAATGAGGCAGCGAGATCCCAAATGTTTCTGGGCATGAAAAGGTATGTATGTCATTTTTGATGCCGCACTGATCCATGGGTATCCCAATGATAGGAATGTTTAGTCAGGAGGGTCTGGGCGGAAAGTTTAGCTGGATCAAATTTTCTGGTAACCACATAGAATTGCCAGCAACACCCACTACTCAATTTACTGTATGAAAACTATCCATTTCCAGACAATTTCAGTGGTGGGTAATATCAGCCACGCGGTTTTAACTTAAAGCAAAAGTGGATCTACACGTAGATCAACCCAAGAGGTAACCACCTGAAAGTGTTTACAAACAATTCAACAATGCATCATGATGAAAACTGTCAGAAAAATTCAAAGATGCATTACCCTCGCCAGGCACGCCAAAATCTGCAGGTTGAGCTGGCTCAACCCACCATGTAACCGGTTGGAACCAACTGTATAACATCCAGTATAGTCCGATTACCTCTCGTCGTCAGTCTCCAAAGGTCGTCCGCCATCTTGTTTCGCGTGCAGCGCTGCCACGCGGGACTTAGCGTTCCAATTTGGAACGCTCGTCTGCACGTTACATGTAGGTACTAACCTCTCGGGAGAAACACGCGTGGAAGAACTGAGACTAAAATTAATGCATTTACCGACTGTTTTTTTGAGACCACTTAAAAACTTGTTGATTTTACTGATGCACTTTTTTTGTTCATTTTCAGAAGATATTTTCGAAATTAANACGTTTGAATCAACGAATACTATATATTTGTGAGAGTTAAATCAAGTCCTATTCAGATCATAACTTTGAAGTGGAATAATTGGGTGAGTAAGACAACAAGCCGGTTTTATGCTTAGGCGGACGACTATAGGGTTTCGGAGTGTATAAATCCTTTAGGGGCTGCAGTTATATTCCAGGCAATGACAGTGGTGTGGTAAACGCTTCCGGCTAAAAACGGGGTTGTAAAGTTGAGCTAAATGAACCCAAAAGGAAACTGCATAAAAATGATTGCGAAATTTTCAAAATTACCTCGTGCATCTTGAAATAACACTGCTAGACAATTTCCGTGCAACCCCACCAGGCATGCCTAAACCCAAGAGTTGAGCTAGATCAACCCAACAGATACAATGTAATCAATTGAAGCAAACTACATAACGTTCAGCATCATTCTACATAACATAACCGTTTTACGACCGAAAATTTCAGTGGTGTGGTGCCTTTGCCAAATAAGGAAGTCCCCAAGAAGTTACCACATGAAACTAGCACCAAAATATTCGACATATAACCACGTATATTTGGCAGATAGTTTCTGTGATGGGTTATCCCTGCCAGGAACTCCAAACCTGCGAGTTGAGTTAAACATTAACTCACCAGGTGACTGGTTGACACCAATTTCAACATGTTCAGGATCACTCCAGCTGGCACAACTGCTACATGCCAGAGAATTTCGAACATGGGAGACCAAAGGAAGTCAAAATAAAAGATCAAAACTGTTCGAGAAGTGTCGTTTACGAAGAGTGAATACTGCTCGATAACTTTATAGTTATTCAAATAATTTGATGTATCAATCACTTTCATCTCAAATGTTCTGGGCAGGCAACTTCAACTGATTGTAGACAAACGAACTAACCTACATGTATTCCTAATTCCACTCGTTCCCACGCATTGTAAACAGTACACGACACAAATCAAATCTGGCACCTCAGTTACACTGTATCTATTGGAATATTCCGCGCTATCTTACCATGACTACATCTCCCCATCATATGATGCCATGTACGCAAAGGAAACCTTCACGAGTCATGGGGCCGCTAACGGTTCACGAAGAGCAAGCACCAAGGCCTTTTAACTTCGAATGGTGACTTCACAATCATCGTGGAACTCGTTTCAAACAATAAAGTCGACTGGAACAACACAGTTTCAGTGCTTTGTTCAAGGAAACAGTCGTCAATTCGTGAGATATGTACTAGTAGATTCCACTGAACAAAAATTTAAGAAAAGTTGCAGTCGCGATTTTGAATGAGTTGTGCTGTGAGATACGAGTATAAAATCATGTCGATAAGTTTGACAAACAGGGCATCGTCGTCATCCTTGAAGCTACCCTGTGCGGATAAGCTAATTCAGAGACTGTACCAACATCAACGCTGCTATGCCTATCGGTCCAAAACAATGAACAAAATTCTCTGCACTCTCAAAAACATTCAATAACTTGATTTGACTGTTCTGACAAAAGTGGGGAAAAATTAAGTTTTTATTGCAAATGCTTGTATTATAGGATTTTTCAACAGCAAAATCATAAGAGGTTATTCAGACACCATTTCCACGTAAAAAAGAATCAGTGCATCAATTCGTTTAGTTCCAGTTAGAAGTGAAATCACCACAGTGCCTATTCGCCTCGGCCCTTGATAAAGGGCGATGTGTAGTCCCACTCAATGAACGCATGGGTTCCAGGTAGGGCTCAGATTTGTCCGTCTCAGGGCTTATCAAAAAGTTTACAATATTAAGCATCTTGATCAATGTCCTTCACTTTCCCGTTTCGCAGTTTATGGTAATTTTGTTCGTTGATCGTGTTTGTAGCTTTCATTACCCAAGAGTTCCAGTCAAGATTACCGAGAAATCTGTGTCTGATATCCTAATAACCGCATGGTTGATAAATTGTGGAAATACTAGCGATGTTGCTTGCAGTCATTGTACCTTCATCATCACGGTCACCTTGGAGAAGTGAAGATTATTACCAGGAAAAACTGGTGGAAATGACGGTCCACGAGAAACAATCAAGGTTTTTCTCCAGGGATATACCAGTGATGCCTTTGCCTATAGTTATACGTCGAAACATGCTTTCGTAGCTCATTCAAATAGATTTCCTAAAAGTGTTTTGAAGCCTGTGTGATAGTTTTTATCAGACCTTGCTACGATATTTACATGGAATTATTAACGCTGCGTTTTTTTTTCGTTCGACTGCCCCAGTACCAGTACCCAGTGCGAACAAACTACTGACTATGCTGATCGTTCAAACATATAATTATGTTCATTGTTTATTGCGCTCATTCTCTTCTACGAGATGAATGAATGTAGAAACAGTTCTTTGTCATATGCTTCTATGTAGGCCTGCAGGAATCCTTCATCTGAGGCGTGATTTTTCCCGTTTCAACAAGTGCGACCCCTGTGGCCATTTGTTGAGAAAAGTTTCCAATGATAAAACGCTATCCCCTCTCCCACCATTACAATAATGCGTACGAACAATCGTAGGATCTGTGTTTGTTTTGGTTCTTTGTAAGACCGTTATTGGAAAATTTTGCACAACGTTCATTAGTGGCAAAATCGTTTTGAACCGCCGTTGCTTAGGATTCTCAGTTGCAATAGTACAGACGAATCATCCTCCGCCATAAGATACTAGACTTATCAATTTTCACGCTCAGAGATACCATTTTTTCGCTGTCCTTTTGATCCTTGACTTTATGCGTTTTCTCACATTTCAAGTCTTTCCGACGGTATTTTCTAATATTACATGTAGTACATGTAATAGGCAATGGGTGAGATCATCGGCGCCTTATTGGTCATACGTTGCACTAAGAACGCGTCATTTCCAACATTTCTTGCAAATTAGGCTCTAGGATTATCAGCTTCTGCTGAAACAGCCTTATGTATCAGAATCATAATTTGGAAGTGCACTAACAGGAAATAGTTCCATTATTGTCGGAGAAGTGTTGATAGACATTGCTGTCATCGTCTTGACGCATTCTTCTTGTTCTCTGCTACCGTAATATTTGAGAAACGCGTAAATTGCCGTTCAAAAGAGTTAAGTCATATCTCACATTTTATAATATGTTTGGTTCTTCTAAATACAGCTAAGCACACACTTGAGCATCTAATCTTCGAATATCGTGATAATGGACAACGATTTCCGAAGGACAAACAAACGTTCATGCCAGCCATAGAAACGACCTGCCTTGACCTTCTTGACGGAGGCGAATACACGGACCACTTAAATTCTTCAATAAATACACATTTTTGGGAACAATATTAGTTTTCAATGTACATGCAGAAAGATGCGGGCAAATTCAGATTTATCTGTCAAATGTCTTTGGCCAATATCCAGTGATAATCACTATGGACGTGTCCACATAATTGCTGTAAATCACGTTTGCGATCATGCACACGTCATGTACATGAACAATTATTTTGCAACTTTGATAACCAGTAATTGACAAAGTCATAAGGTAACCTGTTATAGTCTCATCATCTTTCAAGGACTGTATTTTTTGACTATGCACGTGAACTCCGGAAATACAGGCTTTTACGGTGCATTCACAACACAGATCACAAAATGCAACCCATTACATGTATTTGCCAGCCATGCAAAATCATGGTATTGGTTTTTGGGTGAATTTCGTCAGGAAACAACCAGCCTTTCCTAAAACATGGCAAGGAAAACCTGCTTTTGCCCAAATACTATTGTACATTTGTCAGGAACGGTTTTTGACGGTTTATTTTCTATATTGTGTATTGTTGTCGTTGTTGTTATTCTGGTAACACGTGTAAATTTCTCTGTCAAAGGTATTGCGCGAAAAATAACTAAGGGTAAAACTGGACAGTAAAATGAAAAGTGGTCACTTGAGGCAATTTGACGCTGTGATTGAAAGAACATTATCGTCGAGAAAAGCAGCTGTCTGCTGGACATCTGTTTCAGCATGGCGTCAAACCTGTAAGCCCTGCAGTTGCAGCCTAACACTCTAAATACCAGTTGATAAACGGCGTAATAATTTAAATTCATGGGTCTGTTTTAACCTAATAATCCCATGAAGTCTACCAACCCAACAGTATTCCCGCGTTTTTCAGCTGAATGGTTAGCCTGTGATTTGGAGAGAGCCAAAGTGAAACTGATTGATCATTCAGAATCTGAACGGTGGGCTTAAATTTTGTTAAGCCCAAGCTATCCGTATCATGCTTTTCGATGACAAAAACCCCTGTGAGTAAATTAATTTCCAGCGATATTTATAACGCAATTCTTTGGCAAAAAGTGCTGTTGTTTACTAGTGAATTAATAGAGAGTGACAAGGTTGTTCAGATTTTCTTGTTGTATTGGTTGGTGTATGTGTTGCCTATTTTGTACGTTTTTGGAGATTGTGATTAATTTAAGCCCCAGTTGAGGCTAGGCATCAGATATGATCTTGTGGTCTGGCTGTAACTTACATGAACAGTGGGTATATTTAATTCAGTTTTGTATGAAGCTACCTGGGTAGTGAATATTTTGATTGCTGTTCAGTACAATTTTTTGTCGTGACCTTTTGAACTTTGACTTGCTATGATTGATGATACACCCAATGTTACTACGTTTTGTTAGTTGTGAGCTATTCCACAGATTAGCAACTGACTTTTAACTGTTAGTGAGTAGGAGAGTGATATTGAGTTTACCCTATACTGGCATGTCTAAGAAATAATGGAATGTTCTAAAATTGTATTACGATTTTGTGGTAGTGGTGAATTGCCTTGCTTTCTTCTTCTCACTTGGGTAACACCCACTGCACAAGACAATTGTCTACATAGCTAGTAGCCTGGTGCATTGAATAGGGAAGACATGCGAAATTGCTGGGTGGAGATGAAACCAGCAATGAGCTGGGAGCAACATGTTTGTCAATGGTCAGGGGAGCAATCAAAATGTGTGACGATGGGAGGGGCTCAACACCCATGTGGCATACATACCCACTGGTTTTTACCTGTTTAGCGCTCCTGCCATGTAACCCCCCTGGGAGGGGGGCAACACACATTTGGCGCCCACCTGGTTTCTGCCTGGTACCCCCTTACAGTAGCTGGCACCTGGGAGGAATTCCCCTCTGAACCCCCAGGAGCAATCATTCAAATTATGTAGTCCATGGGGGTATGAACTGTTATAAGAACGATAATTACCTTGGTAAGAACTCAATCATGAAAAAAACCATGATGGCTTTTGAAGGGAGCTTCAAGAGAAGAAAAACAAATACGTTTTAATATTGTTTAAAATACACATTTTCTTTCTCATTCTCTTGTAAGTGGATGTTGGTTTATGTATTCTAACCATTTTCAATCACACAGTAATTTTATTGCACGTTGAATGTCATTAAATTATGAATACATGAGTGTTTACATTGTTCGGACTGCGCTCCTAAGTGCTGATTATTCACCGCTTGGAGCACTAGAGTTTCGACCTGTAACCATTGCGGTGATGGTAAAATGGCGGAGTGAACTCTCCTACTCTACTACACCCCTTGGTTAGAACATGAATTTCGGCTCACTCGCTGTATCGTTCTAGACTTTAAAACAGTACAACATCCTTGTGTTTGTCACGCTGTATCTTTTTAAGAGTGACGACGATAAAGCATGCGTTTCATTCTGCTCGTTGTACCATTCTACAATTTAAAACGATGCAACAAGACGCGCGTTTGTCCGGCTGTGTGTGGCAGTCACAGATAAATTGTGTGAGTTAAATTACTTCCATCTTTGACATGTTTTGATTTATTCCGAAAGTGCCAGGCGCGCTGGAAAATTGGACTGTAGTTGTATTTACCTTTATCTTTACAATAGGATATCGTCGAGGTCGTATTAAAGGTACCTGTGTTTACTTGTGTTTACTGCGTAAAGTCGTGCGTCTCGTTCCAGATGTTGTATTACGGTTCTAGACTTAAAAACGACACAACAGAGACGCCAGTTTGTCACGATGTGTCCTTCTAAGCAGGTAACAACGTGACAACTTGCGTCTTGTTCAGCTTGGTGTACCATTGTAGACTTTAAAACGACACAACGTGACGCGTGTTTGTCATCCTGTATCGTTAACAGCTACAATGTATAACGTTACTGCGTGCGTCTCGTTCAATTTTCTGTAATGTCCTGATTTTTACAACGATACAGCAAGACTTAATGCACGTCTGTCACGCTTTATCGTTCTAAGCATTGCAACGTTAAATCGTGGGTGTCGTTCATCTCTCTGTATCATCCTAGAATTTAAAACGAGTGCAGGGAGACTACCGTTTGTCACACTGCATTGTTCTCAGGGTTCCAGCGTTAAAGCGTACGTCTTTACTTGCTGTGCAGTTCTAGTCTTTAACACGATACAGCCAGACTTGTGTTTATCATGCTGTATTGTGCTATAAGATTTTGCAACGTTACACAGTGTGTCTCGCTCACCTCACTGTATAGTTTTTAATTTTTGAAACAAAACAATGCCACGGCACTTGCGTTAGGCACGCTGTCTCGTTCCAAGAAGTTACAGCGTTGCAGCGTGCGTCTCGTTCTAATAGCTGTATCGTTCTAAGATTTAAAACGATACAACGAGACCTACGTTTATCACGTAACAAGATTTTTGTGTGAAAGATATTTTTTTGTATTAACAGCAAGGATTCAGGTACATGTATTAAAGGAATAAATGAAAAAATATTCTCGACTGTATATTTTAAATGGCACAATACCACAATGATGCAAAATGCTCGTTGCCTTAAGTATTTGAGTGACTTTTGTTTTTCACTTCATGTTAGTGTAGATTGGTAAATGTTTCCGTTAAATAATGTTTTTGTGTGTAAGAACACACTGCGGAACGATGTAAAATAAGGGTTCAGTCGTCTGTATTAGAAGCAGAAGTGCAGTATTGTTCTCCTGTGGTATGTAATTGACATAAAGAGGTGTTGATGACTAATACTTTGCCTATACATCTTTTGTTGTCTGCAGGATTGCTTTGCGTTGTTGGTTTTCCATGGTGTGCTGGTGCAACGAGTTCACCCTTATACATGTGTACTAAATACAGTGTATGTAAAACGACAGGTTTTCATTTTGATATAAGAAAGCAAATTGCTACATGAACACTACGCGAAACATATTAAACGGCTTGTTTACAAAGCCTCATATGCATGTACTCACTCTTCAACGGATGATCAAAGAATTGTTTAAAGAGTTGCCACAAAACTAATGAGATATCTATGACATCGTAATTATGATCAGTGCCCGTCATGTCTCCAACCGCGAACAGAAAAAAGCTAGCTGTTACAATAGCAAGTCTTCCTGTGCTTGGTCCTCATCGTTTGCTTGGATTGTAGTCAGACAAATTTAATGGCCAGGCCATGCATAACGTTTCAATTTAATTTATTGCCAAAAACAAGCTAGACAACCTAACGAGATTACTATCACCATCATTTAAACACTTAATGATCAGGACCCCTGGAATAACAAAAAGATTGTGTTCAGTAGGAATTCCAAAGGAAACACATGGTGTGTTGCGCTTTTAGAATTCAATAATTTCGTTCACAAGGTGTAATATTTTTAGCTGTATTTTCTATTTTGTGTTCTAAAATATAACAAATGCGTTTAGGGTCTCCGTCTTCACTGGCCCTTACAAGCGGCGACCACAACATAGGCTAACTACAGGAAATATTTCAAAATATTGGTCCTGTTTAATCTTCTAGTGTTTGCATGACATTCTATCAGAAAAGATCAGAAATTTTGACGAAGAGTACAGTTTGCATAACAAATAGTGTTCTTTCTTCGGGGACTGTTTTGGAAAATCTACGCGAACGCATTAGGTCACGCTCATTGAATACAATACGTGATTTTCCGTTCCACGTTACAAGGAACGATTTTTACTGCAAGTCGGACACATCTGACGGAGTTTTAAGGAACGTGTTTTTTCACTAGTCTAAAACTGTGCAGCCCTATTCAGTGAACATTAAATTCTTACCTGCAGACTCACCACTGTTGTGTATGCCGTACGGAATAACCATTGCACCAAGGTTTTATTTATACCATTTTAAATCCCTCCTCCACATTTTGATTGGCTTATACGGGGAGCATCACTCCCAGTGTAAGAAAAGCTTCGTTCAACCAATCACGCATCAGTCATTCTCACCGTGAACGACTGAATATTTTCTCGACGTTAAGTTTTCTCCGCTTCTTTTGCATCTGAGTTTCAAGCTTGTCACCGAAGCTTTAACGCTCGTGTGTTCAAACGCACGCGCAAAACTGCAGAATTTTTATGTTCAACCCTGCAATATCAGCCGTGATAGAGAAGTTGATCATGTTCGGAGATTTCTTTGTTGAGTTGGTCGTGTGCCACATGTGAAACACTTAAATATGAATGGAATTCTGAGGTGGTTCAAATTGCCTGAAGAATATGTGACTGTAAGAAATACTGATACAAAAATTGAATAACTTTAGAAAAAATATAGATTTTATGTGGCCTTGTTCATATTGAAAATCGTACACAGATTTGTTTTTATTTCAAATCGAGATTGATTGAGTTAACCTAAAGTTCTAAATTTACGCACACCTAATCGTGGAATTAAGTGATTTCAGCCATCAATCATCTCAGGGAGTGGCTAAGAGGACTAGATCTATGTTCGAATTGTGCAAAACTGACTATTTCAGGCGTACCTTGAATGCAACCAACGCGAAATGCGACGGACACCATTACAAAGATGCCAGCGACTATTCACACAGCATTGAAGTTTGACGCGATAGAAGATTTTAGTATTGTTTTTTCTACAACACGTGGTGAACCCGACAAACTCATTGCAAAATAAAAGTTGATGTTACTACAGTATATGGAGTAATATACATGTACACGTTAACGTCACACTCAAATGGGTGAATTTATCAAACGAGGTGCCGCTAGACGGCCGTTCACCTACTAGTATCTGTTTGTATTCCTTCCGCAATCGTGGACATTTGATTATCCGACCCGTAGTATTGATTAAACACACGACTCTTTTCGTTACTGACAGTCTTTATTCCGTTCTGTTCATATGTTTGGAATAAAACTCTACACTCGACGGAACATTGATGAAGTAACTAACCAAGAGACATTATTAAAAGGTACACAAGATTTCGAAACATGTTTGATTCATTCTCATATGGAAATAAAATAATGCAGATATGCCACAATAGAGCATAAGCTGGAGACTTTCATGTACAAAGTGCAAAAGGAAATACTGAAATAGTGCAAAGAATAACAAATGAAGGGGTAAAAGGATTGTCACGAAACCATGTGTAACCGGACGCGATAGTGTCATTTATTTTTTTTTTGAAATGCAGTTAGCCGGGTAAATTTATTGCAGAACAAAAGCTGATATCAGCTTTTTATTAAAATGACATACTATTTTTAAAATGACAGACTAAAACTGAATTTCATACCTCAAAAGCGAGGCCCCTATGTTAATATGGAGGGCCCCACCGAAAGGCAATCGAAAGGCATTGCCCTGCTACATTAATATAAGGACCTGCACTCCGTCTGCCTTCTAGCGAGACGCTTATATTAATAGAGGGTTCCTCCTCTCCGGCCCCCTTCCAGCGAGGCTTCCTATACAAATACGATTGACCCCGCCCAACGGCGACAAAAGAGCGAGGCCGTCGAAATTAATATAGGCAGCCCACTTTAAGGTGGCCACAGAGCAGTTCCTTCAATAGTAACCCCTGCTTTAACGCTGCCGAAGAATGAAGCATGCTCTATTATTAGTTCTTCTAACATTAATATATGGGGTGCCATTGTTTGTCTACTTTTGGTCACGACCCCAGACAATTGCAGAAGATCCCAATGTTCATCCATCTTCTCGTTGTGTCCTCTAAAATTACATAATTGGCCCGCTTTTTGACTGGCTTTAGATGAGGCCCCTTATCATAATACAAACATCTCTGTTCTTCAGTCGCCTTCGGGCTGGCCCCCTGCGAGCATAATGAAGAACATGAATTGGCAAAGTGAGTCGCACTCAACACCTACAACATAGCCAATACCTTCGAAGTCAGATAACATTTTTCGTCACCACACAATGGACTACGAGGTTTAATAAAAATCTCAAACACAAGTTTGTGAATTCTATCAATTTCAAGTTAGTGTTAGAAGCTATTTTGAGGATTCAATGTGCCTTTCCAGCCAGAACCCTGCCTGTGATGATAAAATGTCACACGAGGCGACAAAACGTGTATTTATTTCACGGAATATCACTTATCAGTCAGCTTATTGAAAGTTGGCTCAATCATGCGTTGTTGTAAAAAATATCTTGTTTGAAAGACAAATTAATATTATCCAGTGATGCACCCCATAACCTAACAGAATTTTGAGCATTCCACTTTATTTTAACATATTTTGTTCATTCTGGAAAGAACTAAGGAATCGATGCATTTTATTTATTGTAACAAATTCATTCTTGTATGGCAAGCCAACGTATTATTCCATTTCATAATATTCCTAACCATGATGTTATTGTCTCTCAGAATTGTAGAAAAACAAAGTTTTATTCATATCAAGATGACAACAGACGTTGACAACTTTCAGACGGATTACACCCAAGTGCCAGTTTTAATTTTTCTCGGTTTTCCGTTGCTTCTCTGTTGTTTTTTGACAGACTTTTATGAAAATTGGTGAATAGCTCTCTATTGAAAAAGCGATGATTGTGTCTCTTTTGGGATGGATTTGATATATTTTGTGCCATCTGGTGGCCATTTTTTGATACAAATACACATATCGACAAACACGAAGTCTGCGCTGCCCAATTACTTCGAAAATTTTCGAGTGCTGTTTATATGAAAGTTGTCTTCAAGATTGAGGCTCTGACGCATTTTCATCATTTTTCAAAGGTGCTGGTTTGCCAAAACAGGAAGGGAAAACGACGTGAATTTTTGTATGTGAATAAATGCTCGTCAGTTACCTCCCTGCGTGGTAACTGTTTTAATATAGGGTGGCCTCAACCATTGGCCTCCTTTCTTCGAAGGGTTCCTGACGCCTATACATGTATTAATATAGTGTGGTCTCGCTCATAGACAGCCTTCCGGTGGGACCTCGTATATTAATCAAGGCAATTTGTTCTTCCGCCGCCTTACGTCACACTCAAATGATGAATTTACAGAACTAGCTGATGATAGGCGGCCGTTCACCTACAAGTATCTTAGCGAATTCCTTACGGAATCATGTTTATTTGATTAAAATTAAAATTCAAAATATCAGTCGATGTTATGAACCAGCTAGGCAACCCAAATACCCTGGGGGATTTGGGGTGTCTCCAGTGGAAAGTTCCAGCCCAAGAATATCCGTTAAAGATAGGACATACATACATGTATATAACAACAAAAGTATTGTAACTACTGGTATCATTACTTACATTATCCACCTGCTTTTGATACAAAGCACTTCCTGTGATTCTCAGGCCCCCGCCCAAATTCGCCCGATTGGTGTTTTCGTTGATGACAGGATTGTAAACGATTAATGGACCAGGCCTGTAGCCAGCATTTTGCGGGGGGTGGTTAGAAATTCTAAAACTGTGGACTTTTGATATTTTGCAAATTTCGTCACGGTAGATTGTCCAGTAAGGCCATTAACGCAACTTCATTAGGGGAACGGTAAATCTGTGCATGTATACAACGATGACTCTTCTGTTTCTGTTCCTGCGGTGACGTCAGCGGGTAGGCACCGGGATAGTCTCTGGCCCTCCTCCTTCTAGTATCGTACGCAATGCAAATTTGGAGATGCGACCTATTTCGTGCTGGTTACATACTCTTCGATCTTTTCCCCTGATACGAGTTTATACTGCATCTCCGTATTGCCATCCTCGCTCTATGAGGCGCTTTGTTGTATATCTCTTCTGCTGTTGTACAATCTCGGCATCTGTAAGCGATTCACGCACTTTGGTGATTACATCTGCTGGTGTGAGGAGCAGGTCGGTAATTGGTTCTGCGATGCCTGCAAGTTCATCCGCCTTGACTTTGAATAAGATGCCACAGTGTCCTGGAACATAAACGAAACGCCTGTGAGGAGACCATTAATAGAGCTGAACAGAGGGATCCAGGAATCTTTCACATGGCCAGTTTTTAGCCTGTTAATGAGGCTGAGAGAGTCTGTAACTAGTAATGATCTGTCTGCAGGTGTTGTGTTCTGTGAGAGCCAGACACGGGAGTCTTCATATGCTTCACATTCAGCTTTAAAAGACGAGAATTTTCTAACCCATGCTGTTGACAATTCGAAGAGGCTATGACCCTCGCGAATCCAAGCAACTGCTGCCGAAGCCGTAGTGTCATCTCTTAATGAGCCGTCTGTTGCAACAATGATCGTGGGAGATTGTTCTTCAAGCCATTCCGATACAGTTGCTTGTTTGATACAGTCAGCTCTTTCCCGCCAATGGCGGCCTCCAATCTCCATGGTGTTGATGTCAAAGTTTGTGGCTTTGGACCACTCTATCTTGTTGATGTTCTCCAATGGACACACCGCTTCGACAAACTCCCTAGCTCCGATAACCCCTGATTTGAACAGTTTTCAGCCTCTGTGCAGTGTGCTCATCACTATGCTCTCTCAGGTCCAGGTACAGAGGATGAGTGTTGGTTGTAGCTGCCTTTAGATATGCTTGGGCTGCTAGTGTCTTCTGTTTAGTACGGATGCTATTGTTACCTGACCAGTATTGGAGACTGTCTACCGGAGTGGGTCTAGTTGCACTGGTTACTATCCTCATGGCCTGGTTTTGAATCCTCTACAGTTTGGTCATTGACTGTTGGGAGGCACATAGGCACAGATGGAGCCCTTACTCAGTTCTTTCGCCGACAGTTGCATTCACGAGCTGCACCATGCTCTTTTTTGGATCTGCTGGGTTGCTGCATATCTCAACAGTGACAGGCTCTTGGCACCTTTCCCAGCTAGGAATTCAACATGGGAGTTCATCATCATTCTTCGATCCATCTTATTTCCTTGATAGGTAACTTCAGCGACTTGAAGTATCAAGGCTCACATGTGTCCCAGGCTGAACATGTTTGGGTTGAAATAACCTCGTGAGGCTAACATTCATTCCCCTTTATCTGGTAGGATTGACATCTTGTTGTCTTTGGTCCAATCGGCCACAACATCACTTGCTGATTGCAGGCCCTCCACGGCAAGTCTCGGAGTGTTCGCCTCACTTACGACTATCAAGTCATCAACATAGCTGTATGGTAAAGATCCATCTGCACTTGCTGCTTGTATGAGATCTGCCGTGTTGACGTTTAACAGCACTGAGCTGAGAGGTGACCCTTGCAGGATGCCTGAGCTTTACTTCAAAGATGCTTTACTTCCACTTACGGAATTTGAGTTGACATCTGCGAGTATCTAGCAAGACTAGAATCCAACGGATCATCATATCAGATACCTCCATTTGTCTGAGTTTGTCGGCAAGAATACCCACATCCACTTTGTTGTAGGCGTCTTCCAGATCAAAGAGAGCAATTGCAGTGTGTTGCGAAACCTTCATTACCTATTGAATTCCATGCAGTATTGCTTCAACGTTGGAGACAGTGGATCTTCTTAGTCTAGCTCCTCCAACTCTCGGTGATAGACAGCCACGTCTCTCTAGGTCATATGCTTGTCGCTGCACTACATTGTTCCGTGATTTTTGCCCAGGTGTTCGCCATGATGATGATTCTGTATCCCTTCAGTTTGCTATGGTCTTTCATCGGCTTTGGAAGAACCACCATGTTGCAGTCTCTAAGGTCCTGGTCCATGGTTCCATCAACAATGAACTGTTTATGATCTGAAGGAGCTGGCTCTTCTCCTCTAGGCTCATGCTTTTCAGGTTAGAGTTTTTTAACTCTATTCGGCCCGGGAGCTGAGTCTTTACTTATCGAACGTAGGGTTGCATCTAGTTCTTCAAGTGAGACTGGTTGTTCATTGTTTTGATCATTCTCCTCGATATGCTGGTTCACTGTGCGTAATGCTTGCTGGACAATGTCAGAGCCATCTGGCTGCAGTTGGTTCTGGTATCTCAGAAGGTTGGCTTCGCCTCTTTACTGGGCTGTACCAAGCGTCTTACCATTAGGTCGCTGGATAAGTTTAGGTGAAGATCCTGCTCCAGTTGAGATTCTTTTCATTTCCTTAGCCAGATTCCAGAATTTGCTGACGATTGATGGGCCTCCTTTATCAGAACTCTGACAGAAATCGTCCAGAAGCATTTATTTGTTCTTCAGTGAAACAGGCTGATAATTAGCAACAGCATCGCCGAAGGCCTTGCGTCGCTCACAGATTTCTTCCTTTGACACCCCTTGGCTCTTGGCTGGGGTATACTCTTTGCTCCTTTGCATCTTACTACTCCAGGCACTGTCCACTTCCTCCGTCCACCATTTAGGTTTGCGCCTTGGATTATTGGTTTTGCGCATAGCTCTGGTCTCCTTCAGCCTTTTAAGCACCTTCTGAACGACTGATGTCCCCCTTACCCTGTACTTGAACCCAGGAGGGTTCTTTGAGGGGACTGGGTCCCCTGCTGTATTAATATTAATAAGAGTTGGTCTGTGATCACTGCCCATGAGGGGAAGAAACTTCCAGTCAAGTGCAAGGACTACCGTAGGTGTGGCTAGAGGCAAGTCAACACATGAATCGGAATCTCAGATGACTCTTAGTTCTATTTTTCTAAAATGAGATGGACATGAGGATGCCGTGACGTGTGCTCGTAAGGAATGGGACTCAAATTCAGATTATGTGTTGATGTCCAGAAAGAAAACGCTCTTGGGTTACCTTACTGGAAAACTTTCAAATCAACCTTGTTTAAATGATCGATTACACCTTATTACATACCAAAACGGATTTTTTTTTTCAGTCTGAGAATGTCTTGACGAAAGTTTTTATCTGGTTATACTTTTGCGTGTTACATCTCTAGAATCATGAACAGCCCATTTTTCTACTCCTAAGGTCAACTTTTCTGAAAATAGTAAACGATACTTTGGTTGGTAGATGCACGGAGTGGTGTACCCAAACCAAAACAACTAATCAGAAGGTTTGCTACCTTCGAAAGTTTACTACTTCGAAAGTTCAAAACTCTAAGAAATTGGGCAGTTCATTTTTCATGTTGTCTGTTAATGGGACGAGTTTTTGTGAAGAGAATATTTTATTGTACATGTATTTGTGACCAATTAGTAACCTTGTTAAGGTTCTTAAAACATTGATTGTATTGCTTAAACAAGAGCTCAGTTCCAATCTCTGCCAATCATCTGGATATCTGAATCTAAATAACGAGGTTGAGACGCAGCTGCCCTAAATTTTTCAGTAGCGGAAATGACGCGATCTTGACTTGGATGAATGTATGGTGGTTGATAATTCAACAGAATGCAAGTATGTACTGATATTTGCGTATTGATGAGACATGCGAAAAATTTAGCATGTCGATGAAATCCATACTGTGTTTCAGGTTCCCAGTGACACAGCAGTGTATTACTGTGATACTGACGATACCAGATTACTTGTTTTACAAAAAAGGTAGGAAAAGTGTTTTCAAAATAGANAAAAAAAAATTCGTCACGGTAGATTGTCCAGTAAGGCCATTAGCGCACCTTCATTAGGGGAACGGTAAATCTGTGCATGTATACACAACGATGACTCTTCTGTTTCTGTTACTGTGGTGACGTCAGCGGGTAGGCACCGGGATAGTCTCTGGCCCTTCTTCTAGTATCGTACGCAATGCAAATTTGGAGATGCGACCTAGTTCGTGCTGGTTACATACTCTTCGATCTTTTCCCCTGATACGAGTTTATACTGCATCTCCGTATTGCCATCCTCGCTCTATGAGGCGCTTTGTTGCACATCTCTTCTGCTGTTGTACAATCTCAGCATCTGTAAGCGATTCACGCACTCTAGAGATTACATCTGCTGGTGTGAGGAGCAGGTCGGCAATTGGTTCTGCGATGCCTGCAAGCTCATCCGCCTTGACTTTGAATAAGATGCCACAGTGTCCTGGTGCATAAACGAAACGCCGGTGAGGAGACCATTAATAGAGCTGAACAGAGGGATCCAGGAATCTTTCACATGGCCAGTTTTTAGCCTGTTAATGAGGCTGAGAGAGTCTGTAAGTAGTAATGATCTGTCTGCAGGTGTTGTTATCTGTGAGAGCCAGACTAGGGCGTCTTCATATGCTTCACATTCAGCTTTAAAAGACGAGGATTTTCTAACCCATGCTGTTGACAATTCAAAGAGGCTATGACCCTCGCGAACCCAAGCAACTGCTGCCGAAGCCGTAGTGTCATCTCTTAGTGAGCCGTCCGTTGCAACAATGATCGTGGGAGATTGTTCTTCAAGCCATTCCGATACAGTTGCTTGTTTGATACAGTCAGCTCTTTCCCGCCAATGGCGGCCTCCAATCTCCATGGTGTTGATGACAAAGTTTGTGGCTTTGGACCACTCTATCTTGTTGATGTTCTCCACTGGACACACCGCTTCGACAAACTTCTTAGCTCCGATAACCCCTGATTTGAACAGTTTTCAGCCTCTGTGCAGTGTGCTCATCACAATGCTCTCTCAGGTCCAGGTACAGAGGATGTGAGTTGATTGTAGCTGCCTTTAGAAATGCTTGGACTGCTAGTGTCTTCTGTTTTGTACGGATGCTATTGATACCTGACCAGTATTGGAGGCTGTCTACCGGAGTGGGTCTAACTGCACTGGTTACTATCCTCATGGCCTGGTTTTGAATCCTCTGCAGTTTGGTCATTACCTGTTGGGAGGCATATTGGCACAGATGGAGCCCATACTCAGTTCTTTCGCCGACAGTTGCACTCATGAGCTGCACCATGCTCTTTTTTGGATCTGCTGGGTTGCTGCATATCTCAACAGTAACAGGCTCTTGGCACCTTTACCAGCTAGGAATTCAACGTGGGAGTTCATCATCATTCTTCGATCCATCTTAATTCCTTGATAGGTAACTTCAGCAACTTGAAGTATCAAGGCTCACATGTATCCCAGGCTGAACATGTTTGGGTTGAAATAACCTCGTGAGGCTAACATTCATTCCCCTTTATCTGGTTGAATTGACATCTTGTTGTCTTTGGTCCAATCGGCCACAACATCACTTGCTGATTGCAGGCCCTCCACGGCAAGTCTCGGAGTGTTCGCCTCACTTACGACTATCAAGTCATCAACATAGCTGTATGGTAAACATCCATCTGCACTTGCTGCTTGTATGAGATCTGCCGTGTTGACGTTTAAGAGCACTGAGCTGAGAGGTGACCCTTGCCGGAGGCCTGAGCCTACTTCAAAGATGCTTTACTTCCACTTACCGAATTTGAGTTGACATCTGCGAGTATCCAGCAAGACTAGAATCCAACGGATCATCATATCGGATACCTCCATTTGTCTGAGTTTGTCGGCAACAATCCCCACATCCACTTTGTTGTAGGCGTCTTCCAGATCAAAGAGAGCAATTGCAGTGTGTTGCGAAACCTGCATTACCTATTGAATTCCATGCAGTATTGCTTCAACGTTGGTGACAGTGGATCTTCTTAGTCTAGCTCCTCCAACTCTCGGTAATAGACAGCCACGTCTCTCTAGGTCATACGCTAGTCGCTGCGCTGCATTTTTCCGTGATTTTTGCCCAGGTGTTCGCCATGATGATGATTCTGTATCCCTTCAGTTTGCTATGGTCTTTCATCGGCTTTGGAAGAACCACCATGTTGCAGTCTCTAAGGTCCTGGTCCATGGTTCTATCAACAATGAACTGTTTATGAACTGAAGGAGCTGGCTCTTCTCCTCTGGGCTCATGCTTTTCAGATTAGAGTTTTTAACTCCACCCGCCCCGGGAGCTGAGTCTTTACTTATCAAACGTAGGGTTGCATCTAGTTCTTCAAGTGAGACTGGTTGCTCATTGTTTTGATCATTCTCCTCTATATGCTGGTTCACTGTGCGCAATGCTTGCTGGACAATGTCAAAGCCATCTGGCTGCAGTTGGTTCTGGTATCTCAGAAGGTTGGCTTCGCCTTTTTATTGGTCTGTACCAAGCGTCTTACCATTAGGTCTCCTTCAGCCTTTTAAGCACCTGCTGAACGACTGATGTCCCCCTTACCCTGTACTTGATCCCAGGAGGGTTCTTTGAGGGGACTGGGTCCGCTGCTGTATTAATGTGAATAAGAGTTGGTCTGTGATCACTGCCCATGAGGGGAAGAAACTTCCAGAGCAAGGACTACCGTAGGTGTGGCTAGAGGCAAGTCAACACATGAATCAGAATCTCAGATGACTCTTAGTTCTATGTTTCTAAGATAAGATGGACATGAGGATGCCGTGACGTGTGCTCGTAAGGAATGGGACTCAAATTCAGATTATGTGTTGATGTCCAGAAAGAAAACGCTCTTGGATTACCTTGCCGAAAAACTTTCAAATCAACCTTGTTTAAATGATCGATTACACCTTATTACATACCCAAACGGATTTTTTTTCAGTCTGAGAATGTCTTGACGAAAGTTTTTATCTGGTTATACTTTTGCGTGTTACATCTCTAGAATCATGAACAGCCCATTTTTCTACTCCAAAGGTCATCTTCTCTGAAAACAGTAAACGATACTTTGGTTAGTAAATGCACGGAGTGGTGTACCCAAACCAAAACAACTAATCAGACTGTTTGCTACCTTCGAAAGTTTACTACTTCGAAAGTTCAAAATTTTAAGAAATTGGACAGTTCATTTTCCATGTTGTCTGTTAATGAGACGAACTTATGTGAAGAGAATATTGTATTGTACATGTATTTGTGACCAATTAGTAACCTTGTTAAGGTTCTTAAAACATTGATTGTATTGCTTAAACAAGAGCTCAGTTCCAGTCTCTGCCAATCATCTGCATATCTGAATCTAAATAACGAGGTTGAGACGCAGCTGCCCTAAATTTTTCAGTAGCGGAAATGACGCGATCTTGACTTGGATGAATGTATGGTGGTTGATAATTAATCAGAATGCAAGTATGTACTGATATTTCCGTATTGATGAGACATGCGAAAAATTTAGCATGTCGATGAAATCCATACTGTGTTTCAGGTTCCCAGTGACACAGCAGTGTATTACTGTGATACTGACGATACCAGATTACTTGTTTTACAAAAAAGGTAGGAAAAGTGTTTTCAAAATAGAGAATAAGTTCACTAAAGTCTTTGGTCTAAGATCTTATTGTGTAACTTCAAACCCAATTTTAGTCTAAAACGTGTGAATCTACATGAGGGAAATATCTAGATTTTTAAAACACACTGGTAAACTAATTAAAAGACACCAAAATTAAGTGCTCCCCAAAGAACTCACAAAACGCATTTTCTGGCGGACCGACAAAATTCTGCCCACTGCCTATGAGTCGTTTTCAGAGCGACTGAAATGATTCATAGTGGAAGCTTTGGCAACAAAATTCAAAACTACAACGGTAGGTTTCACTCTGAATGGAAGAACCTATTTAATGGAATGATCCAACCGGCAGCCACCAAAAATGCTTTAATAAACAGTTTCACCTTGCAAAAAGCAGCACCAAGATCAAAAACAGAAATATTCATCCAATGGTTAAAAACCAAAAACATGGGTGTACAAATGACACACATAATCACTTCATATATTTTTTAATGCACCAATGTTACCCACTACCTTGTGTGAGCGTGTCATTTATTAAAATGTCGCACTGCAATCCAGCTTAGAAATGTAAAAATTATCTTTTTCTTTAAGTATTGATGCTGGCAGGATATGATACATGTGAAGATCTACGGAAGCTGACACGTATGGAACTTGAGACAGCAAAATGTCAAATTACATGTACGTATCATTTTAATGTATTTGAATGTGATTGTATCTCATTTTACAACTTGCCGTACCGGCGGGAGAACACAAAGTCGTTAAGGCGTGCTTCGATTCAGAGCTTTCTTTCTCAACGGTCGTCTGCATGCAAACAAACAACTCTCTCAGGATCAAAACTACGTTTTATGTTGGTTTTCTCCCGGCACTTTCTATCATATGAATATTTCCGATGACTCAACGTTACATGTATCAGGCCCGAAGGCAGGGAGGAGGGGTTCAAGGGGTTCGATTGAGCCCCCCCTCGGAAAAGGTCCAGCCCCAGCCTATCCGTTAGAGTTAGGATATAGATGGACAACAACAGCAACAAAAAATTGTAGCAGCTACTGGTACTACAATAATTATTACAACACAGTTAGAAGAATTTGCTTCTGATTCAAAGCGCTTGGCGTCATCATCGGGCCCTACCCGGCTCCAGGGCCCTATTTCACCCCAGTGGTGTTTGCGCACATGACAAGATCGTGCAGACAATTAGAAGACTCCTAGGCTTTAAGTCATTCATTGCCACTGAACATGCGTGGTTGCCACACCGTTATCGTCGATATTATCCTTAAAGAAATGGGTGAAAGTTACGCCGTTAGATTACGTGAGTAAGTAACAGGTTTTTAGAGTCGTAAAGTATTTTTTTTGCGGCGCAAAGTATTCATTTACGAATTAAAGTAAATATTTATCCAGTAGAGTAATTATTTGTGCAATAAAGCAATTCTTTGTGGCGTAAAATAATTATTTATGACGCAGATAAATTATTACATTTCATGGTAAGGTAAGAATTTGAGGCGCTAAAAGTTGCCTTACGCCGCAAATAAGTACTGTACGCCGCAAATAATTAGTTTACGCCGTAAATAAATATTTAACGCATCGAACGATTTCTTTACGCAACAATTAATTTCGACTCCAGCAAGAAGTTTCTTACGCACGTTATTTAACGTTCCCCCATTTGGCCAACGATATACCAAAGAGTAACAAAGAAGTCTAGAAGTGATTGTATGTAATTACACTGTAGCTAAGGTTTAAAGCAGCGAAAGAGCTCTCAAAACGTAGTGTGACGTGAATGTCTTAAAATCGACCAAGATACAAATAGCAGAAAATGTAATTGCCATCTGCTATTTTTTGGTGTATTTGATAGCATAATCGTACGGTAAGGTGGAGACATTTCAAATTGAGGGTGATCGCCAAATGATTGTTGTTGCTTCAGTGTCCACTTTGGTTGTGGATGAGAGGATTGACATACATGCGTGTGTACATGTGTGCGCGTTTCCATTCTTTTCAAATCTGTACACGTCGACGGTAAGTTCACTCTAGATGGTCCTCTGTCGTTGCTCAAACAAAACCAGATATTTAACTAGCGTTTGTTCTCGCACTGAGGAATCGAGCATGTTCACAGTATTAGGGAAAAGCAGGTCTAGACCAGATAAAACTTGGTTCAATGAAGAAAGTGTTCCCTTGTCAATCATTGGGAATGGGGCACAGCCTCGCAGACTTCATACGAGCAACAAACTTGATGAAAAGATTTCCAAAGTTTCGTGTCACTATTCCGAACGTTCCCTACTCCGAAGTTGCACTACTCTGAAATTTCCCTACCCGAAGGTTCATTGCTCGAACTGTCTGCTAATGAGTCGTAACTGACATGAATGACATATTGTATTTGTGTCCCATTTAGTAACCATTAAAAGGGTATGGACGAGTAGAATAGTTCTTAAAACATTAATTGTAATGTTTACAAATGAGCTCAGTTCGAATCACTGCCATTCGTGATTCTTGAACCTACATGTAACTAACGACTCTTTCCCAAGCAGGGACATCTGGGGCACGGGTAAGGGCTGCGGCGACCAACGACGATTTTAAACTGAAGGAGTCTGAATGGGACTGTGACTTTGTGAAGACTGGCAGGGACAGGGCAGCCTGCTAGCTTCACTTAGTTTCGACCGGCCGTGAGCACAGTTCCGTCGGGTGAGGTAATAATTCATCAATATCCTACTTTGTACTCTGTTAGAGGGATACTAAACCTTGTTTTGATGATTTCCACCAATCCGCGTTCTGTCACCTGCTAATGCATCACTGGCGTCAATCTTCCAAGTAAAAAGTATACCAAACCCGTTTAATTCTACAAATAGATACTAAAAACGACTTCCCCATCCAGTTCTCTAAACAAAATAATGCTCTGTAACGTCTCGACAATCGTCTGAAATTCTAAGGAAAACTAGAAAACTTGCAAATTCTGCTAAATGTACAACTATGATCCTACGCTTTTAGCGAGTTACGCGGCATCTATGGGGAAAAGACCACCCACCAAGGACCATACTGTCCAATTCATCAAATAGTGGGTATGAATTCTTGCTTTATCTTTCAAGATTGACGCCAATGATGCATCAGCAAGTGAGAGAACGAGGATTGGTTGAAATCATAAAAATAGGGCTTAGAATCCTTTTTAGTGAAGGAATTGATTGAAAATTCATACACCCCATGTCACAGATTGGGCAAAATGGTCCTTAGTGGGCGGACCTTTCCCACAGTTGCCAGGTAATTCGCAAAAACGCAGGTCAAGCTTGCCCGTTTAGCAAACTTTTAAAGGAGTTTTTCAGAAAAATTTGAGGGTTGTCAGCGGTTATAGAGTATTATGTTGTTTTAGTACTGGATGGGAAAGTCATTTTTAGCATCTATCAATAGGCCAAATCCGGGTTTGGTATACTCAGTTTAGAAATGCAAGAACGTACGTAATTTTCCATATTAGTAAGATATGCGGGCAATTTCTTGCACGTATGCACATGAAATCAATAGTACCCGGACGTTGTTTTCGGCTTAAGTACACCATTCAGCGCATCTAATAACCGCGGAGTATCGTTTACTTTTGCATGCGAAATCAGAAAAATTAAAACTGGGTTCGAATATTTACATATTGTCGGTGTGGTGAGCCTTCGGAGTGGTGAACCTTCAGGATTGTGGGCTGTTCCCATTAGCAGAGATGTACATGTAAGTAACAAGCAAAAATACAACCATATAATAATTTCGACAAGTCATACTCAGACTGACAAATTCCGTCCGAGTATGTACTTAAGCACGCCTGATTTGAAAGATTGGCGGAAGGTAACGCGAGAATGTTCCCTTTTTGGACCGCATTACATAACCGAATTTGACTCCCATTCTTTACGAGCAACCGTCACGGCACAGTGTCTTATCTCAGGAACAAAAGGCTGAAAGTCATCGTTGTGTATACAGATTTCCCTTCCGCTAATTAGTTGCATCAAGAACCATACCGAAAACTATACCGAGTCGATCTTTGCAAAATATCAAAGGCACAACGTTCCAAAAACTCGAACCACTCCCTTCGCAATGCTGGCTATGGGCCTGTGTATGGCGAATATTTGAATGAAAGGACTGAGGCTATGAAGTTGCTCAATGCCTGGCGGATGATTAAAGTCGAGTGATATTCCTGTAACCTTTCACCTGGGGTAAGTTAGTAAGGTCAATCACATCTTAACGCGGTTTTGCAGTTCCAAGGTGGTTCGTCTCAACCAGTTTTTTTCTCGCTATTTCGTATTTGAAGTTCCCCAAGAGTGAAGATGAGGGATTTTGCTACAGATATGTGAAATATTGTAAAACCGGCCAATTTTTGTGAATAAAGTTTGAGCAGTGCCGGATTACCCACTAAGCTACTGTATACTAAGCCACAGCTTAGGCCCCGCTCAAATTAGTGACCACCCTTGCAGAAATGGGGGCCCAAAACTTTGTCTATTTCAAATAGGGAATTTCTATTCCAATATACGTTCTAGTCTAAATGCAGATTAGCCAAATTTGATCCAGAAATCAGGCAAAGCAGGGAAATTTGAAGCCAAATATTTTGCACACGTAGATATTCAAAGGATATATTACAAATCTGGCATCCACTAGAAGAAGTTCAAGCCTCTCATATCGAGTTAAAGGCACCTATGATCATAGAACGTTCCATCACACTTTGACCATTCAGTGCAACCAAGTAAACGTTGAATGATGCCAAGTTCCATTACCTCTCGACCCTAAAGCTGGGGGTGGATCACGGCCAAAGAATATTCTCTGCACTCAGATAGTATTCAGTGAAGTAACTGTGAGATTTGAATCAAAGACGACATATTCCCTCAGTCTGGTCATAAAATTGTGGTATCATGATCAGAGAATATTATCTGCACCCTGTAACCTACATGTATATTGTGTCATCAAGTAGACTTTTATTTTGTGGTCTTGGATAAGCATCGTGAAGGATTAATAATGGGGAAAATTTGAAATGCAAGCTTAGGTCTTGATTTTAGATTGAAATGATGCTATGTCTTGTTTTAGGCTATAAACAGGAACTACGACTATAGATCAAAATAATGGCAAATGTATAAGTTATTAAGCACAGTTAATCCTCAGGTTACACTGAGACTCCAGTGGCTATAGCCCAACTTTCAATTTAAAATATTCAATACATCACAAAATGAGAAGTAGACTAGTGATATGCTAAGTTTTGTAAAGACGAATGTTTTTGATGACATCTTCGGACATACCTTTGTTACTCCTGAAACAAAAATGAGACGGAGTTTTTCAGCACTTTAACAACTTCTCCTTCAGCTCCATTTCGTTAAAAACAGTAACCACTACATATTCCATTTGTGGTATACTACAAGAATTATCAGATACATGTAGTTGGAGTTACCATAAATATAAACCATGCGTAGCCGTTTCTTAGGAAACTAGCCAAAAACTTACAAAGTATTTATTCCTGTTATCCTATTTTACGCTATGGGCGTAAAACCGTCTCCGCATTTGTTTTTTTCCGGCGCAATACTGAGGATTTTTTAGGAAAGTTCACGGAGAATTGTCTCTTTCAGACACCACTAGGTGCATTTGTGGAGGTTTTAGTAACAACAGCTTGACTCATAACTGCTCTCTGTGCCGAATTCCTGAGTACTGAAAGTTGCACAGAAATGGCACCAGTTTGTTCGGCGCACAAGAGTGTGGAATGTCAGAGTGGAACATACGATTCAGCTGGGAGCCACATTTTGTTCGCCACATTTTAAAGAATCCTGTCTCGACTAAACACAAAAACGTCATTACGAGGTTCAAGGAATAGCCACGGCATTTGTAAATTTTATAAATAACGAGCAAACAATTTCCATTCCAGGGTGTTTGATGCCGGGCCATAGACCCCGCCCCAGATCGAGTGTTTCGACACTAAAGCATATGCATTGACTGTGTAGACCGTGCCCATTCCATAACATGAATAGTGAAAACCAGTGACCCAAGTTTACCGTGACCTTTGTCAGTAATTATTAAGTGTCTAATTTGTGACTAATGCCAACTCTTGGCTCAGTTGGTTGTAGCCTGCATATGACTGCGGCATTTCTGGTGCAAGAGGACAACGTTCATACGGGAAATTGAATTGATTGTCTGCTTCTTCAAGTACTTGGGTGTGATGCTCGTATCCTCTCTCTGTTCTGTCTGCATGATAATTTCACCACTTCTCACTCAAAACCATCCTGCCATTGCAATTGATTGTCAATTGATAAAGGCATACATGAAACTTGTTTAGGACCAAAACATACTTAGACAAGCATCGAAAGCACTTCATCCTATACCAGCTGAATCAGTCAAGTGCAATAAAGCCAAGTGATAGTGTTTTTCGTATTCCACTTTCGCACTACTTTAACTTAACAGTGCCTTTTGACGTGGGAAGTTCGAAAGGTATGTCAAGTCGACAAGACGTCGTAAGCCGGTTTTTCTTCAATACTTTCCCAAAACGTTTTAAGGAATACCATTGCACAAGTGTGAATAACACTCTACATGCAATAACGTCCCAAACACAACACCTGTAACAAAACTGTTATTTATACGGAACTTCTGTCTCAGCTTTCACTTCCTAATATTATATCGTTTGTAACTCAGGAGCCAATTCTTCGGTAACTAATTTCAGAAAATTTACGAGTTCCGTCCACAATTACCTATTGTTTTCGTCTTTGCCATCTCTTTTCAAGCAACAATTCGTTACATTTAAAACCATTTCTTTTTACTAGAAAAAGCATGAAACCTAACTTGCAAGAATATACATATAGCGTGTGATCCGCCATGTAAACTGTCTGGGTAAAGTATTTAAAAAATTGCCTAAAATGACAGGAAAATATTACTTTCAAACGTATGGGATATATACAAAACGTACCTCGATTGGCGTAGAATAAGTAAAATCCCACTCGACATTATTCTTCGTTTTGTCCCCGTCTTTCGGTCTCGCTCGATACGCGGAATAATATCTCGTGGGATATTACACTATGCCTCATGTACACCATTCTCGGGACCTTTTGTGGGTTTACTCTGAAAAGTAACAAGCAAGTATTGCTTACTTACATGTAAATCTGTATCTAGATTATCTTGCAGATAACTTTTCCTGAAGCATTTCGACAGCTAAGATCACTAAACAATCACTTTTACCCACTGTCCTTAGGGAAGTCGCCCAGTTCACAGAATATTCCCTAGTCGTTGCCTTAGCCGTGATTCAACAAAATGACCTGGATTCAACCCTTTCGCAGTAATGTTGAGAAGTCAAAATTCAGAAAATATGCCCTGGTCAAAGTGTAGTCTGACATCACTACTTATTAAACTCTTACACAACATGGGCGATTGTTGGTAACACTTTCTGCTTAAAGAAATTAAGCATGACATTTGGAGACCTCCTTGCTTGCAGTGGCAGAACATGTTGCACACCAATCGACAGTGCTGTCAGATTTCCTCATCAAATTCCCGAAATCTTCAATCAGAGGCAAAAAGGCATTGGAATTTATCGCATACGCGTTGAATCTTTCGAAAAAATACGGCCATGTCATAATGTTCCCCGTATTCACCTCCCGCACTACTTCAACAGTGACCTCTGACATTGAAGGTAGGTCAATGTCGTCTCGACGTCGTTAGCCGGAAAATAGCTTAAAGTAATACAATTGTACCAGTATAAATACCACTCAACATGCAACTAGGTTTCAGTCGTAACATCTGGAACTGGACTGTTAATTATAAGACAGTTCTGTCTCAGTTTTCCATTGCCAAGATATATCGTCTGCAACTCAGGCACCGATTCCCCTCCAATATCAAACATTGTTGTCACTGGCCATGACAGCACTTGATACTATCCGTCTATCGGCGACTGTATTACACGAGCAGCAACGACGAACGCCCCAGCAACACGTGAACCTATCCATGCTACAGAATCCAAAGTCAGCCAGCTAATTTTATCAACAGACTGTCGTATATTTACTATATAGCTTTGTACCAAGGCTACAGAATCTGTAGAAATGCGACAACCTACATGTACCTGCAACAACGCTACAACAAACATATTCGCCGGAGCTGTCATCAACGGCGGTATTTATAACATCTTCTTGAAAGCAGACGACGTGTAGGCTACGCTCTCCGGTCAATGACCTAGTTTCATAAATGAGTGCAGCTACCCGATGAGGATTTTACTATGCTATAAATATTCTAGTTATTTCTTTATTTTCGAAATATGATACACGTTCCAAGCACGATAACTGTCGTTTTCACACTTTTTATCAACTTCAAGTAATAAACCTTTACAATTAAAACAATTTTCTTTTACTATAGTAAGTTCGCAACATAACGCGCACGTACATACACAACAAATTGTAATTAGCGACATAAACAGTCAGGGTGAAGTATTTATAAAATGCCGAAAGAAAACAAAAGAAACTCACGAAGTCGATGCGTATGGGATAAATGTTCTGTCTCGGTCGATACGCGGAATAACGTCTCGTGGGGTATTATTTCATGTACGCCACGCTCAGTACGTTTTGTGTGTATAACTTTTTTTCAAATAAAATGATCACAAAAAAGTATAAAATTACACCTCAGTCCGACACTTTATATTTTTTTTAGTTGTAAACCTTCGGTATAGTGAACCTTTGAACTAGTATAGCTTCGGAATAGGGAGTAGTGTTTACCTGATATCCTATTTTGTAAATGAAATCATATTTGATAAATTCAATCTTTCGTAACAGGATCATCAAAAACTCACCACTGTGATAAATTCAACAGTCATTGGAACAGTCTCAGAACTTCATCACAAGCCAAAGCTTCGCAGCACTAGCTGGAACATAGTGTAGAACAGATATTACGTCGGGCGTTCTGCTTGAGTAGACTTGTAAAACGTACATTCAAGTTTAATAAAGCGATTAACTAGAATCAATCTCCAGCTCGTCGCACCAAAAGCAATGAGCACCTGTCGGTAACAACTTTTTGAATAAGGTTTCAGCAGCCACGGTTTATTTAGTAACCTAGTGTATACTAACCTACATCTTAGGGCTTAGCACAATGCACATTCACACTGTACATGGAAGAAATGGGACCCCGAAACAAATTTTCGTTTGGAACTTTTAAGTGAACAGTAGCACGAAGAGAGCAGACGAGAACAAAACCTAGCGCCGCATTGCTTTTAGTGAATTTCTTTACACAGTTATTACATTTTTCGTCTTTGCTGCATTTGTTTATTACTGTAAATTGATATGCCTATTTCAAAAACAAAATATATACGAGTGAGAAATTCAATCCTGGGTTCCGTTTCATGAAGTGACTGTTAAAGGATCCAGAAAGGAATTTGTCCTTTTGCTTTACGTAAGGACTTCCAAGTTGTAACTCACATGAGCGAAATTCTATGATAATATACACATCACTGCTTTTACTGAGATCACTGTTATCAATTAGTTTTCGACTATGATGCGCTCATAATTACTTGACCAAAACTTCATACACCAATCGTGAAATGGTAGTGTAAGACTGAGTTTCTGTCTTTTAGTCACTTTTATGAGAAGGACCCCAGAAACTGTATATGTCAACAGAAAGAACTTGTTATACGGGACTGTGATGGAATGCCCCACAATTGGTTACATTGACTTTCTCCTCTCTTTGTATACATTCATAACTGATTGCTTCAAGTTGGTGATGCTGCCGCTTGTAATACTAATTACTGGAAACTTGGTCGAGTTGGCCAATTGCAGATTTTTTAATCTTTAATGTAGGCTAAATGTTATGTTACTACAGGTTACCTGATTGGAAAGTGAAATGTAATGGAATAGTCAATGTCATTGCCTGAAATTTCCCAAATACATATCTGAAGTTTATATCATTCTATTCTGTAGAGAGAATATTGGTGGTAAGTCCAGGGGATAAACTACAGTTGAAAAGGGCTAGTTGAGAAGCTGACCGAGTGAAAAGTTCGCGTACAATTTACCCTTCGTTTATCCATTACGAGACAAGTTAGGCATATGATAAAACTCAAGCACGATGCAAAAGTAATTTCAACTAAAATGTCTGCACATTACGCGAAAGGTTAACTTTTCTCATAGTTTAGTGATGTCCTTGAAATATCTAATCGACTGGGCGAGTGCCTTAGTATATCCCTGGATCATCCAATAAATATATATCACATTGAAAAACAAACCACGGGAGAACGACCAACAATATCTGACGACTTTTCCCATTAAACACAATGCATGATGCATGTAACTAGTAATGGGATTGGTATTCCCGATTTTAGGCAAGATGTTTCATTATTCAGCAATAAATGCTCGTAACTTGAAATCAGCTGACTATCACATCGTCAGATAGTGTTTGGAAGTGACCTAATTTGACATACGATCGACTGGTGAGATTTTCTGTTCGTCTGTTTATATGAAATTGTTGATTTTAAAGTTTCGTTGGACGGTAATGACAGGTCTGCGTACTTAAACAGCAATAGACTATAACTGATTAAAAGAAGAAGACCTAAACTTTGAACTTTGACTGTTCACCTATCTATGAATACTTGTGTCATGTGTCAATGAAATCATCACTTTTCATTTGATAGAGATTCCAAATTGAGATCTTATAAACACTGTTACACTTTTCTAACAGATCATCTGTTTTTGGCGTTATGCATTTTAATTGAGCATGCATGAAATACAAGAACCTGAAAAAACAAAAATATTTCGAAAGTCAGTTGAAAGGTCATAAATACAATGCAGTGAAAATTTATCAGGCTAACCATATATTCATACATGCAATTTTCTCATTCTATGAAAATTGGGGCATCGAAAAGGAATGTATTTACAGAGAAAGATAAAAGTCAATGCATGGTTAGTATGTTTTACAACAAAAGTGTGTGCTTCATAAGCACAGATTTTTCCTTCTAAAATTACAACAATAACAGCAAAAAGCAAAGAATATCCCCAAAGAGAAGAGCATGCATAAAACGAAACAGGTAAATGAAAGCTTGTGGGCAAGGGTCAGAGATGTGATTTTGGGAAAGTACGGTTAGATTTTCTTCGCAATCTGTCGGCTAGAAATAATGCCTAGCATTAGTCATCATGATATTCAACTGTTCAAAATATAACTTTTAATGACAGAGTTTCATTTCTGTCAACAATCTTAGAAAGAGTAAATCCTATTTACTGCATGGCGCAAACAAGTTTCTGTAAAAGTAACCTTAAGTACAATCTGGTTGTACGAGGTAAAAATTAGAAATCGTAGACATTTGAATACGAAGTACTTCACTTTTTTGTAATTTTACAGCTACCTCATACAAATATCTAAGCTACACCACAAGAAACTAAATCTCATTTAGCTGTGTATGCTCGCTTCGCTAAATAGGCAAATAACCCTACATGTATGTCTGTGACTACAAATGTGCATTTCTGAGATCACATTACTGAATTCTTAGGTTCATAAACTGAAGTTCATAAGTGCGTACTTTGTGTTGTCTGGGTATCCGTCCATTTCCAATGATTGTTAAAACCACACTGCGCAATAAAGACAACAAAATTTATTAACTGTCAGAATAAATATTGATTAAGTAATTAGTAAAAATAGATCCATTTTAAGTTGCCCAAAATTTGAGCATATGTACTCATGGGGTCAGACTTGTTGACATGTATTTTAACGTCAACATCTATTTTTAGATGGTGTTTACAACTTTGGGTTCTGGGGTCAAAGTACTCTAGAGATTCTAGAATATTCTGAGAACAAATTGTAACAGCCAATAATATGAGTGGATATGATCATGTGGTTTTTATTAGCCAATCACTAAATAAGTAGAATGCTATATTATGGGCTGAAATCAACAAGATAATTAGATCCGCTATAGTAGTTGAAGCAAAAGGACTTGCTACAGTGTACAGAAGCAATTTTACGACAGTGCCATCTCGTGGAAGATTCTAGAAAGGATCTTGGCAAGGGCAAGGGTTAACGAACAGGAACTAAGAGCTTGTCACTTGCATTGTGAGTAGTAAGATACTACCTGAAGTGTTGCGTCATCAGCCAGAGACTGTAACCAGCAGGAAGAGTTGCGGGTAGAAGAAATTGCCTGCAAGTGTTGCATCACCAGAGACGGTGACCAGCAAGTACACTGTCGCTATACAGTGTGTGTAGTTCGAAGATTCACCAACAGGACAGA
Organism: Phoronis australis; assembly: GCA_002633005.1. Classification (NCBI taxonomy): domain Eukaryota; kingdom Metazoa; phylum Phoronida; family Phoronidae; genus Phoronis; species Phoronis australis. Next base: position 88,057 of record NMRA01000735.1, on the reverse strand, counting down.
CATCCAACAAGTGCAGAGTCCTAGCTTGGATAGCAGATAAGACATTTGATCGTTTTGGTTGTTTGATTAAAGTAATCTTTAAAGATGGCGCTAGTGTAGTTACTCTTTGTATTTGATTACTTAATTAACGATAGGTTTCATTTGTCTAATTAGGGGTTATCATATAATAAATTAATTACTGGATTTGATTATTCTCTCTCCATCTACGCACAATCTCAAAGCATAGCTACCTTTTAAACAAACCCACAGTCAAGCATCTGACATTAACTGTCGGGAAAACGCTACCAGTTTGAAACAAGTCACCTTGCAGGTTATTTATGGTGTTGTTAATGCAACATAAATCTTTAAAACTGAAGTACATGTATGTACAGAGCCTTGAAACTAGTCGTCGAACTCAAGACTCAAATTGAACCAATCACACTCCAGATCTCAAGTACAAGTATGCAAGTTTTCTCCAAGCATGGACAGCATTAGATCAGTTTTCCAGTTGAATTTTGAATAGAGTTTAAACCCTGGATTCACAGCCACGTCTTGCAAAAAAATTATTCAACATGACTTGAATCAAAATCTAGAACAGAGTATGCATGTAACAAAACTTAATGAAATTTGAACTCCAGGCTAACCAGATAAAATATTTTGGAGGTTTTTATTTGAAGTTGTGTGACAATCTAAACCTAAGGGGAAATAATGATCAGGTAATGAAACTGATGGCAGCTGCGATAAACTTCAATTCCCATTACTTTACGAACTCTTCTTTGTTTACGTCTGATAAGGCAATGTACAACACAAGATAATGAACAGTGCTACTCGTATTTCTTACTAGCAGTCTCGAGCAAAGAACTGGAATGTCCCTTTAGTAATGTTACATGGAGATTCAACAGGCACAACCAGAGTAAAAACTAGCAATTTAATTCCACAATCATACCTTTGCATACACATATTTATATCAAAACCAAAGAGCTCTATGTTGGCTTAAACAAATGGCAACAATAATTTGTGGACTACTTAAAGCTTGCAAATACAGTGGCCAAACAAAGGAGATTTTATATTGTTTCAAAATCAAACCTTGTTTGCAGAACTATTTTTAACTGAACAATGAAACATATGAAGCTCTACTTGCAACGTGGCTGTACACAGCCCAATACCACAACTGTTGTGATTGTCCCGATGCATATGGTTGGGTGTCAAATTCTTCTAAGTACTCCGCCAAGTTAATAAAGACCTGAAAACAACGAAGAGATAGAAGCAAACACAACAGTATGCTATAGATTCAAGACATTTCAAAATTAACCCATTTACAGGGAAACTTATCCGGTGTACAGATACTGTCATGGTCTTCACAAGAGGTCTTACATAACCATAATAGTTTATAGTAAGAATAAGATTATTATCTCCTTTACAGTAAAAATAAAAATTATTATATCCTGTAACCTACTCTGACCAATCTCGTCACAGGATGACATTCCCAGTGATGATGTATTGAGGTTCCAAGCAAGTTTCTTCACGGAATAGGAGCATGAGAAGGTCATTTCAGACAGTTTATATTCAACTCAACTCACATCTAGGTCAAACTGACCAAGACTAACTATCACATTCCCAACCACACTGAATGCTTTGATTTTACTAAAACTCGTGCTGAATCTGAAAATATGAATTATGAATATTGCAACCTTTCGCTACATACATGTACTACTATTGTCGGTCTTATCTAAACTGCTGTAGAAGCATGTTCACTATAATCTTTATTTTGACTGAGCATGACTAAGTAGTTGCCTGTCATTCCGGTTTCTGAACTGTCCACTCCTGCGAAACTGCCCTCATTGATAATGGAAACGGGTGGGCTCAGGGTGTGGATAGGGAAACAACGTTGGTGTATTTTTGGTGTGAGTGTTGGCAAGTCAAGAGGAGTTAACACCGTTTAAGAGTGCTTTATTGAGAGACGTGAAACATTTCACATTGACATTCTCACAGTTCTTCTCTGTTTCAGTTCAAAAAATAAAAAACAAAATGCATAGCAAACCTCACAGATACAGACAAAATGCAAATTCGGCAATACCATATACGAAAATACCACGAAAAATACCTCAATAGTGCCGATTCCTGGCTCTCCTCACTGACGCCAAATATGCACTGCAACAATGTGAGTAAATCGAGTCAGCACACAACAGTTCATACTCAAATGAGGGTCAGGTCACATGCAAATTACATTTAGTCTATTCAGCCATGAATATACACGTGACCATGAGCCACACGGAGCAAACAAACGTGAAGTATCTTACATTTGGAATTTAATAAAAAATTCACCTTGTTGATCTCAATATACATGTACGTTTAAGGAAACTGTGAATTTACGTACACGGTAGGCAAGGTTTCGCTAGACTGGTTTCAATGGTTCCTCTCAGAGAGGTACATGTACTAGGTTGTATCCCTAGGTGGACGTCTGTCAGGGTCCCCACGTATCACGCAGGGTGTCCCCAAGGTCTCCATCGTGAAATCTCTGCTGCTTTTACTTTTTTATAAATGATCCTTCTTTAGTCTGCGTAAAGACGGTTGACGTGTATACAGATGATTCTACTTTGGCAGTTGTGGCAAACTCACTGGTCAAGGTAAAGAACAGACTTCAGTCTGATTTGGATAAAGTTGCTGCCTGGTGTGCTGATAAGAAAATGGTAATTTATAATGCAGAACAAAATGCAAGAGTATTGCAACAGAGCAACGCCTTACTAGAAGTGATTTAGAACTTATTCTGGCAATTCCAGCTGTACTGCACAAACAAATGTACCAACTTATTTATCTCGTAACCTAGTACTTGTTCGAAATAGACCCCAAATCACGACAAGATTTTCTACTTCAAACATTTTTTTTGCCTAAACACAGAACTTCTTTTTACTCTTAGAACTTTTTTATTCAAGCCATTCAACAGTGGAACGACTTGCCAAATATTCTAAAGGAGACTGACGGCTATGGTGATTTCTGGCACAAACGCATCAGTTACCTATGGTCATCTTAGCTGTCCCTCCTTTTGTCACTTCAATGTAGATACCATATAAAAAGTTTTAATTGATTAAATTTAATTTATTTATTCATTTAATTTACTTCTTTAATTTATTTAATGATTTAATGTATTATTTATTTTTACTTCAGTCTCTAAACTCAATTTTTGAATTAAAACCCAATTTGTAAAATGCTCTTTTTAATTTAATGTAACTTACTTTGTTATATTTTTCTATTGTAAATTATTTTAATTTTTCCTGGAGAGGACCATGCTGTGAGCCCATGGCTAAAGCGTTTTTATATAACCTATAATATATTTTATCCTCTATAAACAAGGGTTATTATTATAAATACTATTATTCCACAGCCCGGAAAAATTCGAATTCACGTACTCCGCCCTCAGTTAGATCAGGCAGGCTTTCGTTATTTGTGTTGAATAATTCGGTTCAATCAGATTGCAGTTACGCAAGTTTTTCTGCGCGTAACAGTAGTGAACATGTTGACTTGAGAGAGTTCACTGGAGTATCCTGTGGCATACTCCGGGTTATTCCATTTAGGGTACTAGTATCCGACAAACATTGTTTCCTTCGAAGCTGACCATCGCTTACAAAATAGTTCACTTGCAAGTTTCCAGTTATTCAATATGACGTCAGCGTAAGTAGAGCAATACCCCCACCGTACTGCCCTTGTTTTGCACCGAGGTTTTGCGACACACGCAAAATCTTACTTGAGTTCTTTTCGACAATTTTACTCTTAAAACGTTAACACAACTAAAGAGATGGTAGATGCATCGTGAAATAACTGCGGACGAAGAAAATGTGAACTTGTTATGTGCTGCGAAGCTGTGTACATGTACGGACTGAAATTTGAACTCGACCCGGACTTAGCCTCAATGCCGCTTTCTTACGGGGGCGATAATACAGATGTATATCCCCATAAAAGTTACTCATTTTAAAATACAGCAAATAAAACATGCATATATAAAGGTACAGTTGTTATTAACACCCAACATGACTCTGGATAAAATTTAGTCAACAAACATCTTGAACTTATATGTATCCATGAAAATCTGGCGTTTCGCTCTAGTTTCTCACCGGGCACCATTTTGAGGCAGTCAGGTGAAATCACACCTTTTGACGAACAAAAAGTCCAAGGGACACAAATCTCACAATTTTCACTTGATATCTTCCCATGCTATTTTACAAGTGTCGCACGCCAGGTCACGCGCTTCGCTCAGTCTCGCGCTAGTCTTTGCCTCATACTCACTTGACTCATTTCAAATACTTTATGGTTATCGCGAAGCCGGGGGAAATGTTAACTGTAACCAACAAAAGTGGAGTTGGAATTCTTCTCCAAAGTCACTTAATATTCATAGCTATGTTTCACCGAAGATATCAAGTTGAAAAGATTACTGAAGAAAGTCAACTCATTTTAAGTGATTGTTTTAAGTGTAAAATGTATTTTTGAGTAGGTGCAAACTCTTAATCAGTGAGCAGATATCGCCTGCCATCCCTTTAAAACACACGGGACGAAATTATTACAGAACGCGATGGGACGTACTGTAGCGCACATCGGAGTTACATTTCGCTTAAGAGCAATGCTTGTTTAGCATTATTCACATTAAAAGATTAAAAATTCGAAGTAAACTGAACAGAATACACTTTGCTAACTTATTGGGCAAATGACCAAACAACAAACTGTTGCCCTACTTCCGGTGACGTCACAGCTAATTCTCACAGAATGTCGCGTTATTGTCTTCAACTCTCAAAAGAAGTATTCAAACAGTCGACTTCCGGTAGAAACTGCCTTACGAACACAAATTAAGACAAAGGAAACGCGCACTATAGGACATGCTGTCCATAATGTATGCTTGCACCAAAAATACATTTTGTTCAAAATAGCGTGAGTGATATTTTTGACAATAATCTGATCAGGTAAGTGGCTCATGGGATGGAGCTTTCGGTGCATTTTCATACGGCTGTTGGTTTGCGGATGTACGTCTAAATTTAAATTGACGAAGCCCTGTGAAGTCTTCGAACCAACTAAGGTTTTGTTGTTTTATGATTTGTGTTTATATCAATGTTAAGGAATTACTCCTTGCAACAAATTTGTTCATTATGCATGGATGCATGTTAATTAAGTTATTGGTTTGCCTGAGCAAACTACATTTTTGGGGGAAAAGTGAGAAAAGTCGAACACCATAGATCAAATATCAAAAAATAATCAAACTTTCAAAACTTGAAAAAAATATTTTGATCACCAATATAGTTTTCAGAAAACTTCAGATTTGAACGAACGAAAAACTGATTTTTTTGTTTTTTTTCAGGTATTTGTTATCATTTACAAAAAGTACAAAAAAACAAATCAGCAAATACGTACTTCTATTTATTGACGCATACACACCTCAGAAAACACCATTCTCGTATCTCGTATATATAGCAAACAACTTCTACATGGAGTTAACGTGAACAATGAAATATTCCCATTTCGCTGAGAAGGTGTCATATACAAAGTGTTTATATAGAAAAAAATATTTCATTACTGGCCAACCTCAGCGTCTATATATTTACAAAGTTTTTATATGCAATTAATTTTTCATCATTATAGCACTCATAAGTATATGTTACGAACTTGTGAAAATTAGGTATATTTTTGTGACACCTCTCCTTGTAAATGTATTGCTTTGCTAGTAGAAGCAAAATGTCAAAAAGAAAATCGTGCGTCTCATAAAGTCCAAGAACAACACGTTCGCAAGAGAGACATTTGGGAAGCTGAATGCGACACTTTTGAAGGAGCTTTCCGAATTCCTTCCAGAAATCTTGTACAAGGCGACATTCCCAAAAAAGATGTGACAACGTCTCTGGAGATTAATTACAAAAGGAACATAAATTAGAATTTCAGACACGGATTTTGACTAAAAGGTACATGTATTTGTTGCATAATCCTGTGTAGCATTCTAAATTTGTACCATCTAATGTTCGGATCCTTTGTAATTTCATAAGGCAATACCCATATTTTCTTCCAATCTAAACTATCTCCTAACTCTGTTTCCGAGTTACACTCAGACTTAGAAGGTTTCTTAACGGCATTAAAAACTGAACAAATATGTCTACAGCACTTCAAGTTTTTCCGGTAAGTGAGTAATTGCTAAAGGCATGCACGGATAGTAGACATTAACACTTTTAAATTTACTATGAAATAAGCTTTTTGAAACCTTCTTAGAACAAAAACATCCTTATATTCTACAAAGTTGGTTTTAACATCGAACCCATTTTTCATATGGTTCAACTTTACGAAATCGCCGTCAGAGGTTTACATATCTCTAAAAAATCTTTAGCAAACCAAGGCTTATAAAAAACACTTGAGTCTCCGATCGCCAAGATACTATTAAACCACAAAGGTTGATTCAAAAAGTCCTCTTTACTCGCAACAATTATTTTCTGATAGAAATATACAATATGATCCTTCCATATACGTCGCGGAAGTAGGAATTAACAATTAGAGTTAAATTCGATTTAATAATGTCATCTCCAAATGAGGCAAAATTCTTTAAGAAAGGGTAGAGTGAGTAAGGTAATTCACCACTTTTATACACCGGCCTTTCAAGATATCTACGGGCAATGGCGAGTCTTAAAGCTTTGCTGAAAGTATGCATATTAAGCATTTGAAGTCCCCCTTGATCAAGTCCTAAACAGGCAGTAGTTTGTTTATTTTTTCATTACGAGCCTGTCATACAAATCTAAAAAAATGTCGTATTCAATTCATCCAAGACTTTTACTGGTAGATTTGGTAAGCTTGGCAACAAAAATCAAGTTTAGAAATAGCTAATGCTTTAATTGCAGTTACTCTATCAAACGGCGTTGAATTTTAATAAAGACATAATTTAATAAAGACATATTCTCAGTTATTGTTGCATTGAAGTTCTTATGTTTCATACTATCCAATTGGGTGTCAAAATCCACCCCCAAAAATCTAAAAGATTGTTTTTGTCCAAGACAGACTTTCTTTTGTAGGAATCACGTCATCACTACCGGGTTTACTTCCAAGCCATATGGCTTTTCTTTTATCCACAATCACTTGAAGACCGGAGACACTAGCAAACAAATTTAGACCATTCATTGTGCTAGTCAATGACAAGGTCGGCCCATCCAACGTAATGGATGTGTCATCTGCATGTTGCAAAATCAAAAATTCTTTTTTTCCTGCAACTACACAAGCAATATTTTTTCATTATTCTTGATTAAATACGTCAAAATCTCCTTGCACAATATGATAATATAGGGAGACAAAGGTTTACCTTGCCTACAGCCACGCAAAATATTGAAAAAGAAAAATGGGTGACCATTTACTCTAACACAGGAGTACACATTACTGTAAAAGACTTTCACCGCCTTCTGATCAACCAACCAAAATTAAGGAAAGATATTTTTTAAATAACATTCCACAACAATGAATCATATGCTTTCTAAAAATCAATCAGTAAAAGCAATCCTGGTTTGTTGGCTGCCTGGGCGTAAAACATTAAATAATATAGCACGCGGATATTTTCGTTCATATTTCTTCCAGAAACGAAACCTGTCTGATCCTTACTGACTAGATTTTCTTAAACGGATTTCAACCGTTCAACCACAGCCGAAGAAGCCAATTTATATGTCACATTGAGTAAAGATATGGGTCTCCAGCTATTCAAATAATGTTTACTTTTATCTGCTCCCTTAAGGTTGCACGTAATCACTCACTCTTTCTGTGTTAATGTCAACTGGCCAACAGCAAAACCTATATTAAGTGAGCGAACAAAGTCATGTCCAATGTCAGCCCAAAAAAATTCAAAATTCCACTGAAAAACCATCAGAGCCTGGGCTCTTGTTCTTTTTCACTTTGACAAGCATAGTGTGACTTCTCCATACATGTATGTAAGAAGACCTTAATTTTTCTTTCAGTTTGGATACACCAACCTTATCGAGAAGATTTTTAAAGCAGTATTGTTAGAATGTGTATACTTGTATAGATTTTCAAAATAAAATTTTGGTTTCCTGATTAACCTCTTCTTCACTTTTGAATTTAGTATTGTCATACTTCCATAAAAATGCATACGATTACTTTTGTAATTCCTATTTTCCAGGTAAAGAAAATATTTCTAAGGTTTTTCACTCTCTTCAATCCATCTTGCCGTCGACCTAGTCATAATACCTCTAAACTTACTTTGCCTTAGCTCGGGAAGTCGATTATGTTTTGTTCCAGTAGTTCCCTATCAAGGCTTAAAATTTTTTAGAACAATGTTATTTCTTTGATAAAATGCTCTTGATCTCTACCACTTTTCTTTTTTAAGTAAGTAGCAATAGAAACTATTTTGCCGCGAATCTCCATGAACAACGTTTCAAGCAAAAGTTGATCATTTATGGACACTTGTAAATCTGAATTACTTGTACTATTAACTGTCTCAATGTCGTTAGTTATATACTGTTATTTAACTAATTTAACAGTATCCTTGACTGCAGCAATATATTCAGAGTTTTTAGGAGAGAGTTATTAAACTTCCAAAATGATTTCCTTTTCGTGGAATCATCACTTTGAAAAAAACATTACCATTGAATGATCGGACCGGTAACCAAATTCTATTATGGAGTCGTCAATGTCGGCTAAAAGGTTTTCAGATATTAGAAAAAAATCTAGTCTGGATCGTTTACTTCCAAATCCCCAAGTGTATTCTTTACTGTTGGAGTATAGTTCCCGCCACATACATGTATCAGCAATAGACAATTCTGTAAAAATCTCCATCAACTTATTCCGTGACTTCGGTTAATGAACCTGTCGATAATTAAGCGTTTCCTTAGAGCAAGATTAAAATCGCCTACCCAAATAACAGAGTAATTTCCTATATCTTGAATATCTTGTTTTATTCTTCCATAAAGACGGCGAGTCCCTATTTGGATAATACGTATGAATTAACGTTACTCTTGTCTCATTAATAGTAATACCCAAAATTAGTTCAGTACCCTTGTAATCGTGCCTAATGCTATGTAATTTATACTCAAAAATGTTCCTAAAGTGGATCGCCAATCCGCGGGAGTATGAGGTATTTGAATTGAAAAAAAACATTCATCTCCACACATTTATCTAATATTCTTCGCTCTGTAAAGTGTGTGTTTTGTAGGCAATAAATGGAGTACTGTTTTTCTCCAACATGTACATGTAAGTATCTGAGAATATCTTTTCGTTTTTCGCGGAGATCCTGCCCTCTGCAGTTCAGTGAGGTTACTTTAAATTCACCTGACATTAACGGTTATGCATATATATATCAAATTTCAATCAAAATTAGTGGTACAATCCTAACTCATTCACACGACATACATGTACACTCAAAACAAAAGAAAAACAATACAAACAAACCCACAAGCACATCGTAGATTTCACGGAGTACAACATCATAACAGGATAGAAACCAAACGGAACCTGATCCTCATGGTGAGGCTTATTCTCCCAGTATTTTTGATAATGAGGCTATAATAACATTTAAAAACATTGCCCACACGGTTCTCATAAAAAACAAGTAGAACGAAATTTAAGGATCAGTACTTTTCAATAAAGTGATTTGGCTCTATAGTATGCGTCTGGGACTTGTCGGGAGACCAGCACTGAGCAAACAGATCACACAAATTAATAATAAGGTTGCTTGTACTCTGTGCCTACACGCAATACAGAGGCCTCTCATACATGTAAATAGCCCTCCCCCCCAGATAGATTGCTCAGCTTAGACCAAAATAGAACAACATAGAACAGCAACAAAAACAAAACTACCTGACACGGTTGTCACAAACTTTGGCATAACCTGAGAAGCAGGTACTGCATATGTTAGCTGTGAAGACGATATTTTGGTCACAACTTTGTTATAACATGAAGGAAAAATAAGCTAATCATCATATACATACACTGTAGTAATGGCTACCGGAAGTACGGGAAGTCTCTAAACAGGGTCCCAAGTACATGTAGGTGACAATTATGGTACGCTACACTTGTAGTTTGGGAATTGCACATGGAGTACAAAAGCAGTTAAAAGTTAAATGGATAATGTGAAACATTGGAATTACCGTAAAACTTAATCAACTTAATGGAAAAAGGAAATTCAATTGTCTTTCGTGCAGACTACGGAACATAAGTGAGTAATCTTACCGTTTTCTGAATACAATGTTGCAACCTATTGCACTATTGTACTATATTCTGGCTTGCCTGTATAATTTTGAGCTAAGCGAGAGTTAGGTAACCTGCAAATCTTCCATGCTGTCCACCGGTTTGATTTTATTGGCCCAGTTGATGTAATAATTTCTTCCATCACATGTCCATGCCTTTAGATCTCTACAAGCCGTGTAAAGCTGCGCTCGTTTTTTGGTGAGATTCTGTTTGCGTAAATCTTGCCGGCCTCAGTTTTCAGTATCTTTTTATTTTTCATGAATTCGGCTCTTGCATTGTAATTCGTAACTTTAATTATAATTGAAATCGTCTTGGCATTATTTTGGATTTTTTACCTATGTTATGATCGCGACATATGTCAGACTTCTCAATGGTAGCACCAACTCTTTTCCTAAGCCAATAACAATGTGTTCTCTCAAGCTCATCCAATCAATCTGTGTATTTGAGAGCCACTTTTTTGCTTCAGCTTTTCGAGTTGATTTTCAAGTGTTGTTAATTTTTGTCCTTTTAAACCATCTTTTGATCGTATTGAAGCTCGAGTGCTTTACACATTTCAGACAAGCCAGCGTCAGTTAAGGTCTTCATCATGTTTGTAAACAGTGAGTAGATATCTAAGTCCACGAGTGCCTCTTTTAGCTCATCTTTCGACGACGGAGTCTTCATGGTGATATTTTGTCCCTTCCCTATCAACATGGCGTCCATTGTCGGTTGTTTTAAAGGTTTTTTGACGTCGAGGCTAGGAGTTCACTAAAGTTTTGGCTTGGTGTTCTTTTATTGCAACTTGTCGGGGTCTGGTTGTTACTTCTTATCGTGTGAGATTGATTACTCTCGGTTCTGTCTTCAAACTGTATAAATTGTGTTATTGTTAGATGGGGGAGTCTACACAAGTCAGAAAATAAACCATCCCACCTTGAGGATCACGTTTTCGTAAAAACACAAAGTTATAATACATGAAAGTTAAGATTATTTGTGAAAACTTAAGTTTCATACTTCAAAAAAGTTAAGTTTTCTGAAAACAGTTTTTGGGGAAAACCTAAAGTTTTAAAAAACTTAAGTTTCTTCTAAAAATGGAAATTTTATTAAGTACTTAAATTTTCCCTCAAAAACTTAAGTTTTTCCACCAAAAACTTAAGTTTTCAGCAAAAAGGGTAAGTTCTTTTTTGTAAGTGATAATTGAGCTGGCAGCTCAAGTTAAGGTTTTGAAATATCAGAACGATTTGATGAATTACATGTAACTTCTGCTCCATTCAATTGTTCAGTCCTAGAAGTTACTCCTCAGCCCACTTGTGGCAGACAGTTCATCAGCTCTTTGGTATCTGTCTTTGCTGGCCCATACAAAGGATGTCTACAACATAGCCTTTTTAGACTTCAACAGTATTACATGAACGATTCTTTAATATCGTACCAGTTGGGTTTTGAAAATGATCTAAATACAAACTTGCAGCCAACGACATCCACGGGAGAAAGAAGAGCAGCAATAATGAGACAGATGAAAGTGGTTTGACATAATTTTATTTTGACTTCAAATGGTCGCCAGTACATATGTTTAACTGGGTAAATTCCAAAAGTCGACCATGCCTTTGACCAATCAATTCCCGGAAAATGAAGTCCAAAGCAATAAATATGTAATTACAGTCGTCATAAACTAAGACACAAAATGAAAGACACTTGTGTTGTGCAGATTGAGGTACAACAGTAGAGTGAAAAAATCTCAAAATACAAATGTTCCAATGGGTACAAATCACATGTTGCGACGTTTTGAACATACTGCAAAATAATTTCCCCCACCTACATGTAACTGAATTGCCTGGCTCCTTCTATTGATAACTGACCGGTTCACGCGCAAGGTTCGTCGTAGTCAGCCGATTTTCAAAGACAAAAACTGCAATAGCGTCTCTATGAATGAAAAGGAGACGTCAGACTCAAGGCTTGAGTTATTTCACCCGTGCTCCATAGACTTGCAGCTGTAGTCTCTGAACACTGGGAGAGGGCGACGAAATTTTCGCGCAAAATAGATATTCAACAATAGACCCTATTCACGCCGACAGGAGGCGCATTCCAAAACGAGGCTCGCTACGATAGCTCTGTTAGCTTATCGGCATAGTTCTGTGTTTCAGTCCGTGTTGTTCCGCGAACGGCTAGAAAAAATACGAACACGCAACTGTCTGCTTTACAATCTCTAAAGATGTTGAGATTCGGAAGCGTTGGGTCGTTGCCATACGCCGCGACGAAGCAAAATATGTCCGTGTAAAATTTATAAATGTTTTCGAAAAGTTAGATCATATTTTGTCGCATCTCGGTCAGTTTAATTGTCAAGCCATCGATCATAGTAACGACCGGAGAATGGGCCACCCAGGCTGTGTTTTCATGACCCAGATCCCATTTTTGAGTTCGGGTGCGAATTGCTGACTAGCACACGTGCGCAACCAGGGCGGGTGTTGGGGGGTGAATAAACAACGCATAAGCGCTGAATGAACCCCGTTTACCGTTTTTTTTTAGTCAACAGGTCCGCAAACCCAAGAATTCAAGACCCCTGCATCCCCAGATTTTAGGCTGGGCGCGCGCATCTGCCGAAATGGTGCTTATTCCTTGCCCTGACCCCCAATTGAAAAACCTGGATCCGCCCCTGCTACGGGTTGAAACATAATTTTTCCTTCCAAAAAGGACAGGGCCCTCAATCCCTCAAATTTGGGGCACAATATCGGCCCTATTCGCCTCTCAAACATATTGAAATATCACGCGAAATTCCCCCCATGAGGCATAAAAATTCTCCTAGTGAAAAATCTCTCTGAGTTCACATCACCTGTAACCACACAGGTGACAATTTTTAAGAGCACAAAAAGCTACTTTAAATTGAGGCAGAGCCTATGAGAGCTTGCAACAGGGCGGGGGTGCTATTGATGGTGATCGGAAGGTAGATTGTTCCCGCCCTCACTCGGGTCGAAAAAATCGCCTCTCAGTAGGCACTGGCACCTTTCCCCTCGGATGAAAGAGGCTCCTGCAGAAACATGATGACTATGATTGCATTGTCCAGTTAACTGAAATTGA
>NMRA01000735.1:63556-74795 GCA_002633005.1 Phoronis australis | reverse complement strand
TCTTCAACTCGTCAACAATACGAGCAGATGACCTGGTCCGCGTAGAAAGTATTTTGATCAACAATTTACAAGAAAAAACGTAACCCTGCATTCAGCATAATACCTAATCCGTAACACTACGATCGCCGCAATTTGGTCATATTTACTTTTTATGTTTCGAACCTAGTTTTCCGGAAAAAATTAAACCCTTTCCTCGGACAACTCTTTGGCGCCTTAACTTATTCTCTAATGTAATTTTCTACGTCTCTGTGGTTAATTGTCGACACATCACTAAAATTTAATGTCCAGGTTGGACTCGAAAGACCGGCTATTTAACTCACGCAATGTCTACTTTCGCTTTGTTTATCGCAGTGAGCCTCGCTTTGGATCTTAATGGCCGCCGCGTGAATAGGGTCTATGCCCAGCAGAAGGATCCACTCAGCTTTACCACGTCGGAACAATTCTTTCTCAGAACGTTTCAAAAGATCGTATTTTTTCACCAATTTCTTCAACTGGATGTATGCCCTGTAATCACCGCCGTCTTAAATGTCACCATCTTTGTAAAAACGCTAACGTTTAAATTGATGAACAGATATTTTTTTAAAAAATAGCAATAACTGCTAAAGTTAACTTATTCATAATTCCTAAACGTAGAGTACACTCTCGATTTGACTTAGTAACAAAACTAAAACTCTGCAATAAATTTAGGAAGCTCAGTTGAGTCTCATCTTGGGTCAGTTTCATAGAGGCAACCGGGCATTTGTCCCGAATAGTTTTTCATCATCATCTTGCAATCGCCGCCTTCCTGTTTAAAAAGCTTCGACTTGATTCTGCCCCACACGTTACGTGGTATCATAAAAGGATAGTACAATACCTGTCTTGCGGCCGGAACAATTTAGCCAAAATCACGCGTTTTTTATTTAAAATGCACAGCACTATCTCGCGTAATTTCGTGCAGTCGTGGTTTTCCAGGGAGGTCCCAACGCCACTGAACTCGATCCATTATTGAGAAAGCAGAAAACAAACTCTTCTGTCGTATTATTAAATTTTAAAAGGATTTTGTTTAGACTAAAATTCATAATAGGTCCTGGCCGATGTTTTTGAGAATTGATACGGCATGCATGTAGGTTTACATTTTTCGAAGTCACATGATATACGCTAAAGTGGTACATGATTTTTCCAGCCCCGACGGTTCAATGACGCGGCAGTACCGCTCCGATCAACAGGGGACGGTAGTACATTCTCGGGGAGTTTATGCAGTTGGTCACAACCCAGAACCAAACCACTCGCAACTAAGGTGGTGATTTTATATATTTAAGTTACCACAAAATGTTGTTAATTACGTTTGTGTAGCTTTTGGAACACAATTGCCAAATGTGCTCTTTTCTTCTTTAAACAATGAGGCGCAGTTTTCAAAAAACCTTTAGTCGCAGACCAAAACAACGTATAACCATTCCAGTTGAATTTGTAAAATGTTAGACTTGTACGTACCTACGCTTGGCACTTACAAGTTGACCCTTGGCAAACACCAGCACCCTTGCCCGAAAATGTGCATGAAAGATAGCAATTCACAGCTGAGCATCTGCGGGTTCTTTGCAGTGCATCTGAAATAGAGGACACTATTTCACTTGTAAAATACAGTTGTACTTCATTCTCACAAATCTAAAGGTAAACGTGACTGTATCCGTGGCCAATGTCTGGGGGGAGGTAGACGTTCTAATGACACGAGCACAATGTATAAGGTGACGGAAACATAACCCCTGTTTTTGCATAACAAGTGTTGGAGAAGGGGCGTGTTCCGGGGGTGTTGTTCCGGGACGAAAAGACTAAGGCACGTGGAGCAGAACTATAAAAAGTCCATGCGCGACTTCATTAATGAAGAACTTTTTGAACACTTATCTTAAAATACATTTTGAAACGTTACGCTTTTTGTAATCTCTTCGTCTTTTGGTGTAGGCCATTCAGCAGTTTATTTTGCAGACTGGTTAAGTGGGGTAAGTCAACAAGCTGGATTGGGTAGGATATGTTGTGCGTGCTCTCCGGTATGGCATTGTGACTAGCAAAGGCTGGTGCCGTCACGCTGTATTCGATTCTTGGTGTACGTACATGTAGATGAAACCGATGTATTGGTGGTTGAACGCTTTGATTGTAACTTCACAAAAATAAGGTAGTAAACTGTGTACCGCTTGCAATCCGCAGAATACTTTTATATCGTTTCGATAAATATACCATGTCACTTTTGAATTTCGATGTTGAAACCAAGCTAATTTACCGTGAGCTCTACTTGGTAAACTGTCAATTACCTTGGGTCCTCCGGTTTAATAAATCGTCAGTCGATTGGTTTGATTTTTGTTAATGCTCAAATTAATCGTTTCGTGAAATTACACCATATAACACTTGCTGTTTCTATGGTCAGGATGTCGGCAATAAGTATTATTTTTACCTTAGAGAACACGATTACTATATTATCTTTAATTGCAGATGGCTTGAAAGCTTTCCATTTTTGACCCGGCGAAGTATCAGCCAATATAGACTGTCAGTGATAATTGGCCACTTTGTCATCAAAATGTAATTTTGTGAAAATGTACTTTCCTTAAAATTATTTATTTTTATTCTTTGTTATGCCCGCAGTTCTTTCAGTCACCGAAAAGTGGCGCTTTGAACTACTTGATTACCAATCTAACCAATATGATCCCACATAAGCTAGGGCGGCATGGGGTTATTGATTCCCCCCTTTTTGTGCAACCAACCAGGAAACTGAAAGTTCAAGGGGATGGAGTGAGAGAATTGGTAACTACAAGGTAAATATATACTCATAACAGTACAATTTGATAACAAATTGTTCAATTTTATGTCCTATGCAATACCTTAAACTTGGCTATGTATAAACTTGATTAAAATGTCGAGGAGGATGTGGGTGTACGTTTCAGAAAATACATACAAAACAAATATATGTCTACATATATATTCAAACTGGCTTCAAATGTCGAAACCACCAATCAGGATTAAAGATAAACCTGAGACTAAACTCAGTGCTCAAAAGTGAATAAAACTATATGAAAAACTTATCTCCTGTAGAGTAACCCGCACAAGAAGGTGCAGCAACGCATTCATAACGGAAAAGATACACAAACTCAATGCCAAAAAATTCTCACTTACTGCTTGCAAAAAGTGTTTAAGTAAGGTGAACTTTGAATACCAGTCACCAAAAGGCCAAATGACTAAGTACATGTACATGTAGGCACACCGTTTGAGAAAACACACAAAGGGTCCGTGCTACGAGCAAAGCGTATTACAATACGACTTGGAGCAAACTTACAGTAGGATTAAAGTCATACATTTACATATAAGCCAGTCTAATGGTTTTTAACAACTTATTTCGTTACTACATGCAAATGACAACAACAAACTGTTGGTATTCAGAGACTTGGAAATTCCTCTGCTCTCGAGAGGTATATCGACATGCTACGCTTAGGGTCCACAATTTTGGTCTTAGAAAATCCTAGATTAAAAAGTGACTGGCTGTTTTTCGCTTGGAAGGTAAATGTCATATTTGGACAAATGGTGAACTTTCACCTAAAAATAAGTCTTTGCAGCTTCTGAAAGACATAATGGAAATAATAAAATAAGTTTTCCGAGTGAGATATTTTATTTTGGATTTCATCCCAAGGAGCACCTTTCAAGGCCATAAAACAAGAAATAAGCCTTGATCAGGAAAAGTTTCTCAAGAGATAACCCATTGCAGGTGCCTCTTAACAGCCGACCGACGCAAGGATGCTGCCTCACTGGGAATGTACTCAGTGGTAATAATACAGCAGATAACATTGACCGATACCCTGCCCAAGTAATGTTAGCAGTTCTCGATGAACCTTGTAAGGTAGGAACATTCAGACAATCATTCAAAAGAACCCGTAAAATGGTTAAATTGTTGTTTGACACATTGGTTACTGAAACACCTAAATTTTGACCTGAAGTAATGGTATGTACTTGGATTATGCAAAATGCGACCCCCCTAACAAAACTAGAAAGTCTCGAGTCGTATGGTGGTTTCAATAAGCGCAGAGATGAAAGTTATAGACTCGCCACTCGGTCTGCAATAGGAAAAACCATTACTTTGCCTTATCGAAACAGACCCCCAATATAAGACACAATGTGAGATTGAGCAAGAGCAGACTTGTCTAAACTTGCTATAAAGCCTACATGTATGGGGCGATAGTTGGCAATGTCGGTTTTTCGAGGTATTTTTGTGTATTGGTATCATAACGCCAAGCTTCCAGTTCGAAGGAAATTTTACAGATTGTAGTATTTTGTTGTGTAATGTTGTCAGAGGAAGTGTAAGCTCTCTTGCTATCATCTTGATCATTTTATTGGTTATGAGATTGGTATCGTTGTTTTTGTTTTCGTCAATTTGTCTAAGAGTTTTCTGACTTCAGATGGTTGGGCTTGTATGTCAGAGAGAAGTTCTAATGTTCTGTTTGGGAATTCGGGAAGTTTGTTGTTGTTCCAGTGTGACACCGTTCCGCATGCGCCGCCATCCCGCATGTGTTCAATGGAGGAACTAATTATTGTTAGTATTGTCACAATGATACTTTGAAATGTTATTGAGAAGGGAATGCATTTGACTTGATTGCGCACGAAAAATTAAAAACATAATGCTCAACACAACTATTCTGTTTGCTGAAACGTTCCGCATGCAGAACCTTTCTCAGTGTCACATTGATTGTTAACAATAAACTGTCGTTCGATTTGAAATTTGAGAGCATCAATTAGGTGTTTTAGAGTATTAAGTCCTGTTTCCAATAAGTAAACTTTCTGCTGGTCCAATTTACTCAGAAATTCCACAAAATATACATACATATACAGCATTCCGCACAAATTTCGCAATATTTTGCAACTGCGTAATATTCTGCAAAGTCTGCGGAATATTACGCACACTTTATGGAATATTCCGCAGTCATTGCGGAATATTCCGCATGGCAAAAGTTGAACTGTTAGTTAAGAAAATGCTAACTTAGGAAGTAAAAGTTACGTTCTAAACAAGTTTAGAGTAAGGTATAGATTTTCTTCATACCAGTTCTACGGCCCAACGTGGATATAAAAACTGCAGAACCGTTCCGTCCACTTAGAGAGTAAATAAGAATGTCTCATTTGAAAAAAATCGCCTTAAATGTACAACGGGGGCTTCTGCGTTGGGGTCGTATGTACAGCCAGAATTGTTATACACGAAAGACTGTATTCCGAATAAGCGAGCGCAACGCTGTGGGTGACGAGGCCTTGATGCGGTGACCTGGGATGATGTTCTCAGTTCTTTGCCAACAGTTGCTGCGTCCTTTTAGGTTCTATTTAGTTAATCAGTGAAAATATATTACTAGTCATGCTGCTCAGTGGAGACGGGCTATGTGTAGGTTGTGTTTTTGTATGCTGGCCATTTTCTATATTGTTTCTTTTTGTCCACTGCTCAGCCTTTGCAATTGTCGGTCACTACCATATCATTGGTTTGGTCAGCACACTGTACAACCTTATCACTGATTGATTATTTTAAGAACATCAACAGCATCACTGACGCGTCAGCGTATTAGAAGTTATGGAACGCCACCTTGTGACGGCTCTCCACTGGCACGTCTTTTGTAACACGCTGACACGTCACTGATGGTGTCGAACACAGTTGCATGGACATGGGACACCCCGGCCAACCCGCGATCGAGAACGCCAGGAAGACGATCGAGAACGAGACCTTGCACCAAAAATGGCAGACGACAGTGACGTACCCGATGAGTTCAAGTGTCATTTTCTGCTTAAATAGAGGCCACATTTGTACGAATGATATGCACAGAAAAGCGTCAGAGTGTAACCTTTGTTGTGGATCTGAAATAATACTTGGCTTTTGCTTATTTCTTAAAATATAGAGCTCGGAAAGCAATGGCTATCGGTAAATTGCCTTGCGCCTCGTAAAATCGAAATTTTTTTTTTCTTATTAGCAATTCCAGGGTTCTTAAGAAGATACGTTTGACGTTTATAGTTTAATCGTCCCTGGTGACACCCGTGTTAGTTATGATTTGTGAAATAATTTGAGATACATGTATTTACAAATACAAGCTGGTCCTTATGTGAGACGGCGATCGGGAACGATGCCGTTAACTCCCTATGGCTATCGTGAACGCACATTTTTTCTCTGCATCGGCCTGAATAATCGTTCAAGTTAACGGTATTGTGTCAATAATTTTGGAATAAGAAGGAAACTGAATTAGTTGATGGGTTGGTAATTAATTACATTTCGTCGTTTTTTTTCATTATTTCTAAGTGAGATTTAGTCTAACAAACATATTAAGTGAATGCGTTGGATTTTTTCAGTTGAACTGTAGCCACACAACGAGTCCATCAGAGTGTTAACGTCCACGCTTCCAAGAAAGAGAAGTACAACTGATGCATGTCGCAACTGAGTGTGTGTGTGTGTTGTGGAGCCCGGTTAAGGAACTAAGAAATTGACTTAGTATGACCACATGGCAACAAAGCAGGACCTTTGCCAGCCCTGTGATTGACACATTGCATGTGTCAGGAATTTTTTACCAATATAGTAAAACAGAGCAGGTAGCATCCTGCTCAGGAACCAAGTCGATTCAGTGTCCTATCTGTGATCAATGTTTCACGGAAAGAGTAAGCCTGATGCGACATTGCGTCACAGCACGAGGACACTCCTTTTTGTGATGACTGTGGCATGTCATGCAAACAGAATACCTCTTTCTGCAGGCATAGCAAACAGAAACGTCATGAATGAAACCATTAAGTCCAGTGGTAAAGGTTGTTAAATCATTATAATTTATTAAGATTTACAGAGTTTTTGTTTTGTAGTTGTCTAATGTGATATTTTGACGTTTTGTTTTGAACCTTTTCCACAAGTTTCTTTCTATATTCGTGTTATTTCGAAATGATCTTTTACAGAACCAGTACATTTTTGTAGTGTTTAGGTAGATTTAAATGGTCATACTAAGTGTCATTGGGCAATACTAGCATGTACAATTGTTCTGACCAATTAGTATTTCAAAAGAAAATATATATTTAAGTCTTTGATTATTGTAGAAATCGCTTTCATATAGTTGTTGATTTCGTGTAAGAGACTATTATACAATCAACCAGTCCTAAGTACATAGTCTATGATTCAGTGACGATTTAGTCTAGTACATTCCAAAAGTAATTCGTTGGAATGTTCAATGGATTTTTCATGTTGATTTCCCTAAAGCAATAAATTTATATATTTTGTAACACCAACTTTGAAGTAAGTGTGATAAAAGATTACTATTATAATAGAAATGCCACAATACTGTTGATTTCTTGTGTAAATCACTACAGTGTGGAGTTGAAGTGACCTTAATGACAACATGTTGACTATGTTTTGAGAAAATCACAATATAGTATGTGTATTATAATTGTCTCAGTCTTTTTCAGAGTCACATTAAACTGGAGATCATGAACTGATGATGCAGGTGAACTTAGGACTAAGACTACAAAACAAAAGAGTCAAACACAACGTACATTCAAGCCACACGGGTGCCACAAGTCAATCTGTTCATCTCTGTATGGATTTTATTATTAAAACATCAAGTAAAATTCCACCCACATCAGTTTACACAACTTCTGGCCAATTTTTAGATTCCAGGAGTTTATGAGTGGGAATCTTTGAATCATCTCGTGAAGTGTTACCGCACTCCCCTCTCTCTTCATGCCATGGGCAAGCTCATCATCATTCTTTGAATTCACTGCTATTTGTTTTTTTTTCTTTTGTTGTCACAATTTTACAGGAAGATTCTACCATCGCTTTCATCGGTGCTGCAACCATTTGTTTACCCCTGGCTGACACGCCACATGGAACAACTCCTGGGTGAGTCTTCAGTTTAGAAACCTTTGTTTTCAGTGGTTTCGTCTCAAAGTAGATGCCTGTATTTTTCAAAACCCTGGTAGGGTGTGCCTTTACCTCGTGGGTAACATGTTCGTTGAAGCTCGCCTCACAATAAACGTGAACTTGTTTCCTGAAATATGAATAAATTCGCTTGTGAAACTAAATATATGCTTGATGTACATGTACATGTAGTGCCCATGGCAATTCAATGGAATATGCTATGTTTTTGTTCAGTTTTGATACGAAAATAACACAGTATTGACACAGAATGGGATTAATTCATTGCACTACACTTATTTTGTAACCTTTTTCACGTTTTTTAAGTAAAAAGTTCATCACTGTTCGACACACCACGATGCGTTCCCGATCGCATAAACAAACACAATTTTACGTTCCCGATCGCTTATTGTTGCGTTCTTGATCGCAGCTTTCAGCAGAAAAGCGTCCAAAAATCAGAGATCCTGACAAAACTACAAAAAAAAAACAAGCAATGCGTTATATTTTCACACGTCATTTCTTCATAACTCCATTGTCAGTTGATTTAGTGCCAAAAATAACGGCAATTTACCAAAATGACACACAAATCACCTTCGGCTTAAGCGATGCCTCGGTCAACGTTACTATTCTCCTATGGTTGGAAGAGACACTAGCCTAAACCTCTACCTGCCCTCCATGTATGTGTTACGCCTTGAACTCATGTCTCTGTTTTCACATTGGAAGTAAAAACAACGAAAATTCACCAAATTCACTCATCTTGTTTGGCTTCGCTCCCGCGCCAAATTTCGTTCTCGATCGCCTTTCGGTCGTTTTCGATGGCGGGTTGGCCGGGGCTTCAAGGAATTTGTACGATCAACAGGTACAAATAACGACGATGGCTGCGGCGACGACAATTTCTTTTGATGCTGCACGAATCCCTTTCGCCTAAATAATGATATTAATATCAACAGCATAAGCGTGTGGTGGGTGCAAAAGAGTTCAGCCATCATGGCGGTCAGAACCGCGAGCCGACGCTTATTATAATGGAACTTATCGGTGCAAGCTTGTTTACTGGAATCGATGTCACAGTGTCTGAATTTATTGCCGATTTTAAATGTGAGCGGGAGTGTTGCTGTAAAGTCTTGACCTTTTCTCTCGCCGGGTGTTCTCGACTTGTGTACGGGTACGGTGGTGTAGCTTATACAAAAGAAAAGAGTAGTACCCCGCGGTAAGAGGTAACTATAGACTACTACGGGAAAGTACATGTAAGGCCCAGCACTCAGAACGGCGCGCTGGCGCAGTGCCGTACACGCAATTGCTACAGGGACACTGCATCCCTACCTTATGATGTGTAAGTGCCTGTACTATAACACATATCAAAAACTAATATACACTGTACAGGTGTACACCCACGTAACCACGCTTCACTACCCTTACAATTTCTCTATCTCTGATAAGCATCACAGATGCAAGAATCTCGCTTAAGAAGCTAGTGTGATCGTGTGCTTCGCTTGCAATACTTGACCATACGTCTCGAAGTCTTCAGACTAGCGTGCTCGTGAGATTCTAACCCTGGCGGCCCTGGACGAAGACTAGGGTAGGGTTCAGTAGCTGTCTTGGGAATAGAAAAATCTAGCCAAATTCACGTTTTCAACTGACAATACACAATATGTCAAGTAATTTCATGAATTTTTGCTTTTTGGTGAAGTCCTAGCGTTACGAGCTTTACCCCTATATAGACCTAAAAAAGATTGAATATGCAGCGACCTAATTTTGCTTGCTCATCCACTGGTCTGTGTACTTGTGGTCTTGTTAATTCGCGCCTTGTACCGTCTGAGGTACAACACCCTGGACTTCATGGTATCCCGAGATTAAGATGAATCCCGACAACTGAGGACACCGGGACATGGGCGGCGCACCATAGGGGACTGGGGGGGGGGGGCTATAACCTCCCACTTTTTTCAGTGCTACGCCACGCATGGTCAATAGGCGATGCACCACAGGGAACTGAGGGGGCTTTAGCCCCCACCTTTTTAGTGCTGAGCCGCCCAAGCGGTACCCTGTGGTACTCGATCTCTGTCTGCGGCAACCGTAAGAAAATCCTCCATCATTTCGAAAAATGATAAGTCAGTTGAATCAGATTTGATAGTCGTTGCTTCTTGCGATCCTAGGGGTAGGCTAACAAGAATACAGTCCTATGCAACGAGCCTGGGACCTTATACACTGTAGGTGTTTCCGACCTGGAGTTCCATACATGTATCTACTTTCCACAGGACCATGTCTTCTTGTCCATGTCACCGCCTTCAGTTGATAGTTTTGAGACAAAAAAAACGTGATCTTAAACTACAGACCATGCTTTAGTTGCGATAGTTTTAGAGGCATTTCAGCTGTAAGTGTGTTTAATTGTGTTTGATTCGAAAGAAATGACTGTTACATTGCTAATTATTATTGTTCTATTTTCATCCGAGGGGATGCCTTACTTGCAGCAAGGGTAAATGATTTGGGGAAGTATTACCAGTGATTTCCGAATATAAGTTCGGGAAACCAAACGTCTATGTAAAAATACACCAGGGCCTATACTCGGCAATGTCGAATACACGAACACAGTATAAATACTGTACCTCACCCTAATTATATTCTAGTGGGAATAGCATTATTTTCAGATTTCAAGCATGCATTTTTATTCTCAGATATGCATCCAGGTATATTGTAGGGAAAAATTTTAAGATACGCAAATTGGGCATATATTCTGCTGGACTTACATACGGAAATCTACGGTGGATCTTCTTAAACCTGTAAGCCATGACAATTTCAACGAGACAGTTTTGTTCTACTAAAATGTTCAACTAACATTCGATTCATGCAAGTCGGTCAGTACGTTCGCGTTTAAGGCGTTATTGCAACAGGTTAGTGTGTTTTTGATTTTTGTTTGGTGTTTCCATATTTTATTTTGTTATGTATTCCCCTCTTCAGATAGTCACTGTTATTCTTCAACAATATTTCTGTACTTACAATGAGACTTCAGTAAACTCACAAGTGATCATACTTTAAATTTAAGCATTCATTGTAAGTGTGTGACGTCCATCAGCAGATAACTGTAGGAAGAACTATTTTCCGTAACTGTAGCAAATACATGTACATGTACGTGTATGTGACGCAATGGAATGAAAACGGTCGACATAGATGGATTGTAATTGGTTAAGTATACATTAAGGAAGAAAATTGAGTATATAAATAGTTGACCGGTTCTTAACTTGCGCCCTTGATGAGTTCACGCTGTCCCCGATGTTTTCGTTTTTCTTTTCAGGTCGTCTCTAGTCGATTCTTCTAACAGTCGTGATCTGCCCAGTAGCCTATTGTACCAACGGGCGCAAGAACGGTCTTGGTGGG